>JANHGB010044534.1:0-12973 GCA_026283785.1 Coracopsis vasa
TAGTCATCAGCGCGCTTGTAGTAAGCGTGGGTAAAGCCCTTCCCAAAATCTTCGTTCGCGAAGTCAAGCCATCAAATGCATAAATTGGGATTATTTATTTATTGAGATCAAGTATTTACTCTGCATGTTAAATAAGCTGACTACAAAATAAATTGTTTCACAAGAACGTATACCACGTTCTTGTTAGGCAAAACAGAACACATTACATTAGTAAATATGGCAAGTAAAAGGCAGTCTTTTTGAAATGTTCAAAGAGAAGTGTTTTCTCTCTGTCCTTTTAACATTATTATTACTTTTTAATTTTAGGTATCTGATGTTCCTAAATTAACTCTTAAAGGAAAGTCTGAGAAATAGAACTCATAACTCATTTTGTCAAGCTGATAGAAACCTGTCCATTTAAATAGAAATAAAAAGCAGTAAGTTACTCTCTTTTTTTGATTGATGTATAGCATTATGTGATTATGTGGTACAGGTATAAAATAAATTAACTGATATAGCTGTTCTCTTGGATAATTTTATTGTAAATGTCATAATTGGAAATACATGCGTTTTATACTATCAGAAGTGTGATTAACACTTAAAATGCCAAGAAAATATGCTATCTATGTACAGTTTAAGACTTTCTGAAATGTAGAATATGATTAGCTAAACTTTTTGGCATATTAAAATTCTTGCTTACTGTAATTTTTTACTGTATTCAAGGTGAAATGTTAAAATGCAATCACCTGATTTCACAGGCTCTTTTGCATATAACTATCTTCAAAACGACAATGGTAAAAACCAGTTAAAATCTTTATTGAAACATTATTTTATACATTGCTCCTCACTGGCTCAATAAGTGCCAGTATTTTACCTTTTTTTATCATTTCCAAATTCAAAATTCATCCCTTAGAGAAACCTTGAAAAATACTGGAAATACTTGAAATTACCCTTATTTTAATTAATAAACTCACCAAATTCCTTGATGCTGCAAACTTCTGGTACAAAGATCCAATTTCACTCTTGACAATTGTGATGTGACAGCTGTGACTATCTGTATACCAGTGAGGGTAGTCTTTAGCATAAAACTTAAAACAAGCATGAGATTCTAACTCCACATATTAATCAACATTATTTAACATAGATGTAACACAGATAACTATGCACTTTGATGGCACTACTTAATTAGAAGATCATTCCTTTCACATTAAGTTAAGCTGAATTTGAAATCAGAGCTGAAAATATATTTACCATTTTAAAATATGCCTTCTAAAAACATGACACTGACTGAAAGTTATGATAATGATTAATATTTTTTCTGATAAATCTAATTACTGTTTATTACCTTTATTAATATCTTAAAAACCAAGCTATGCAAATAATTTCTATCAAATAACTTATCAAGTCTTTAATTTCTTGTCCACAAAACTTATTTGTCCATTTCTTTACTGCTGGCTTCTTACTGTATTAATTGGCTGTAACAATTTTGCAGTTGTCCAATTAAAAAAAATTGGCTTGAGTTTTGGTTCATCACATAAATTACATTATATGATTTCTCTTCCTCAGAAATATAGCCCATCTGAACCACTTGGAAAACAGGCAGAACTAAAATATTTTAGAAGGCAGGAAAAAATGTAAGGAGTCAATGTCTTGTAAACATGAGCCCCAAAATAAACATTTTAAGAGGATATTTTAGAAATTCCTCAGGTTTTGGTTGCACTTCTATCTTTTCTTTAGAAAATACTGATTATTTGAATATTCTGGCTTGTGGTACAGTGATAAAATAGTGTTCTCTCTCAATATGTTTCCCATGATCTTGATTACTCATGCTGAGTTATGGATTATTTATGGAGTCTTATGAGTATATCTGGCACTTAAATTCCATATTTTCATAAGCATAATAAACATAGACTCTGATCCTGAAAAACATATTGATAAATTTAAAAATGTAGGCATTTCTTTCCAGTAGCCTTAACAGAACTTTGCAAAATATGATGGCACAATGATGCCTGTTCTCAGATTAATGCCCCACCTCTCTACCAGAGACACCAGTGGTTTAAGCTAAAGACAGGTGAGAACTTCAATGAGTACTGTACTGGCACATACCCTTTCCTGCATGCGTTTATGATTGACAAGTGAAAAGCGACCTGTACTATCCCTGATACAGAGAAGTATGTAGTTTGAAGAAGACAGAGGCATTATCACAATGATATTTTTGTCACCTTATATTTGTACTTCCTCAAAATGCATTTTGTACATGGATGGATAGAGTTTATAAACTTCTATGAAAAAGTGAAATATTTGAAAGAGAGGACTGTAGAGTTACAAGGAACTAGATGAGATCAAGACAGATACTAGAAGTGACAGAGGAGAGCAATGGAAGAGGGGAAGATTTGATGGGAGGTTCTGTGAAGTTGTGAAACTGGTAAAGGCTGCAAGGAGGTGTGCAGAGAAGGCAACAGGAAAAGAGACTATGAATGAATTTAAAGATGGTGGATGAGAGAAAAATATTTTTGAGTGAGAGAACTTGGTTAAAAACAAAATTTAAATCAACCTGATGAGAAATCTACTTTTTTGATGGTGTGAGTGAAGCTGAAGACGCTGATTGCATACTAGTTTATGCTACAAGAGAGTAGCTGAGAGTAGCATACCTCACTAGAGTTTCTGCCTTGCTACTCCCTATCCTCCATCTGTCCTTGCCCTCTGACCTACTGGACATACAGTCAAGGAAACTCCATTGTGAGCTATACATTCATTCTGTGTAGACTGAAACTGTTAACAGCTCTGTAGAAATTCAGTGATAACAGATTTTGCATTTAGTTGTTGAGTAGTCCCCAGGAACTGCTTCTTGGCTTCCTAACTGTACTGCTGTAGGTCTCTGCCAAGAGAATCTGAGAAGCCTGAGATTTTCCTCTTCCATGAAGATGTGTGTTCACAGTGTTTAAAATTTGCTGAGTACTAGAGCATGAAAGCTAAGGCTTTGGTAGGTGTGAACATCTGTGTGAATAAAACCCAGTCACTCAAACGTTCAAGGACAGCAAATACAAGAAGAATGTGTGGATGCCTGAAGAAAACGTATTTCTAAACTCCCAGGTTTTGGGTTTGTTTGGTTTGGTTTGTGGGGGGCTCTTTTGTTTGTTTGACGGGTTTTGTGTGGTTTGTTGTTGTTGCTGGTTTTTGTTATTTATTAATTTTTTTCTCTTTCTTTATCCACTAATCTCTGGTCATTTCCTATGAAAGGTTCTCTTTTTTCCCTCTAAAGGTTGCCACTTCATTAGTGTAGCATGAAGCTGAGCCATGATTACACAGCATGCATTAGTTCTTTTGTAGTGCAAGAAGAAATAAATTTAATAGAATTGCTAACAGCATTTTATGTACTGCTCTTTCTCCCCTTCACTCCTCCCTCCACCAGCCACCACTTTTTTTCTTTCTTTTTTGGGTTTTTCTTTTTTTGTTTGTTTTGTTTGGTTTGGTATGTTTTTGGGGTTTTTTTGTGTTTGTGTTTGTTTTCTGTTGTTACAGTAATTGCTGTCTGAGCCTCAAAGGCTAAAAATCGTTTTTCATCTCATGCATGAAGAATTTTAGTCTGATTGATGACAGCTATGGAACCTTTCCTTAGTCACTAAGCTGCACTAATTTGCAAGCTAAAACAATATTAGCAAATTGTTAATGATCCATGAAACTGCTGCAGCAGCCTTAAATGTTATGCTCTAAACTTTCTTACAACTAAAGCAGCTTACCTAAATTCCCACAATGGACACAAAATGAGATGGCATTTACAGAACAGCAACAACAACAACAAGAAAAATAATAATTGTAGAAGTGACAGGCTTGGCTAATGCAGTACATTAGTGTGAATAATTTGTATTGAGGGCATGTGAACAATTAACATTAAAACCCAGACCTAGTTTGTAGCAGTTTGGATTTAATTTTCACGTTGAGCTAAAGCTGGTGCACACATTTCCTCTCTGTGCTTAATGGCTGCAATTTTCCTCTATTTCCATCACTGTGTGGCTGGCTTTTAAAATGAACTGGATTCCTCATAAAGGAAAATAGAGTCAATTTTCGAAATAACCTGTGAGTGTAACTTCGTATATTGAAAGAAAGGGGTTTTTTTCACTTCTTTTTTTTTTTTTCCTTAATGGACCCCAAAATACCGTTTGATGATTCATTTTTGACATGTTTTAAGAAATTCTGTTGAGTGAGCAATATTCAAATTGTTTCATGTTATAAGAGAATGTGGAAGGCTAGCTCACAGTCAACATGGCAGAGTACAAGAAAACATACATTATTTTTAGCTACATATTTGCCATCAACAAAAGGAGACTGATAAAGCAATATGACTTCTTTAGCAGCTATGTGCCTCACTGTGCATAGCAGGAAGAGTTTAAACAAAAATGTTGCTCTTTCCCTGGCCACATATAAGCAAGGTATTAAGTGTGTATGTGTGTGTGTAAAGCAAGATATAAAGTAAATTATTAGTGGGTTTCATATGTAAAAAAACTTAAACATTACCTCAAAAATCAAAGTAGTGCAACATCAAGCTATTCCAAAACACAGGAAAAATGTAATACCAAAAAAATAAAATATAATGAAATAAAATAAAATATAATGAAATAAAATAAAATATAGAAAAAAAAAAGAAAGAAATAACTCTGGGTTCAGTCAAATAATTAAGAATTAAAGTTCAGTAGGGAGACTTTTATAATTGTAACTTTACAATCTAGTAACCAAAGTTGATTTTTGTTATTTAATCTTTGTCTTTCTACATTAGTGGAATAAGGAATTAACAACACTTCTCAAACATGATGCATTATTTTGTGTCAGCTATGCTTTATTTCATTATATGTAGTAATGATTTTGATAGTAATTATGTTCTCTTTTTCAGGAAATTAAAAAAACCTCCTGAAGAACTAATGTTTCCTGAACAAATATATACAGAGATTTTACAATTCCAGAAGGCATAGAAATCCAAACTGAAATCCGAACTGAAACAAGATGAAGCTGAGTGAGTAGAGGACAATAACAGCTGATGAAATGTGATGTATTCACCTAGATAATATTTTGTACTACAACTGTTTTTAACTATTGAGACAAATATTTTCAAGTTATACTCAGCTTTTTTGGTCATCCACATTCATTGAGTTTCAAGGTCATAGTAAAAATTATTTTTACATTCCTGAGTACTATACATTAGACATAATTCTCTTGTGTGATTTTTAGGTTCTGTAGCAAATTTTTTTTGAGATATTAATATCAGAAAGTGAAGTAATAATCTGTATGAATTAATAATTTTTTATTCTTTTTTTTTTCTAATACATCAATTTATGAGTATGGTTTGAAGTAATTATTTATTTTCATGGGAAACCATAGTATGGTTTATTGCATTTTTTTCCTTTATGGTCTCCCACACCAGTTTCTTTCTACCTGAAGTAGTGACAAATGTAAGACAACACATATATCACCAATATTTTTGAATCACTGAAAATATGAGCTCAGTTTATATGTCATAAATTTAACCCAATATAACTGCATTTGCTATTTTCATTAGAGCAGGAGAAATAAGCATATTTTTCAGTTTAACATGATCGTTTTGATAGAGAAAGATGAGTTTTATTTTGGACCCCCCCATATGTTTATGCATGTTTATGTATGTTTGTGTATGTTTATGTATGTTTATTAAAATCCATTCTTTAAAGGTTCGAATACAAAGAAAGGAGTATTAGAATGCTTTGTCTTTCACTGGATGTGAATGAAAAATATTTGTGAGGTCTCATGAGAGCAGAGTAGAGGGGCAGGATCACCTCCTTCGACCTGCTGGTCACACTCTTCTTGCTGCAGCCCAGGATACGGTTGGTTTCTGGGCTGCGAGCGCACACTGCTGCCTCATGTTCATTTTCTCATCAACCAACACCCCCAAGTCCTTCTCCACAGGGCTGTACTGAATCACCTCTCCACCCAACCTATAGCTGTGCCTGGGATTGCCCCTGCCCAGGTGTAGGGCCTTGCACTTCACAAGAATCTCCAATCTTACGAAAATAGAAGGAAATCAGCGCATCGGTACATTCACTTCATGCTTTGAATTAGTCAAGAAAGTGACAGCCACCAGTTCCCTGGTTTTTTTTCACTCAATCACAGGTTCCCTCATACTGCTTATTCCAACACTGATTCCTCATTAGTTATTTTCCCACATAAGCTATATAAACTACAACACAGTGCCACTGGAGTGTGATTTAGAGATGGAAATTTTCTTATTAAAAGAAAATGACCTTGCTTTTCAATGTCTAAGTCAAATCCTAAGGGTTAGCAAAGGCTCCTGAAAGTCCCAATCAGCTGTTGTATGGCTTTTATACTGTTCCTGGTATAAATTGCCTCTGAACATGCCTTCACCTGTCAGTTCTGTTGAAATATTCTTGAATGTCATAAACTCCTACATCTTAAAGCCAGGTGTTGAGAGAATCCCTATTATTATCACTACATTGTCAGCAACAATAAAAACAGTTAATAAGTGATGATAGGGATGTAAACGTCTGGTTCCTGTGTACAGCTTGTCATTTGCAGTCAAACCTAACACTGCTAGAGGAGTCTTTGGAAGTGGTTGCTGAAAAAATTGATGTCTTCTGGGAAATGGCTCTGCAAATGAAGCATCCATGTTTAATTCCTCTTTATCTGTTCTGACTTAAACGTGCTCATAAAGTAAGTGTAGGCTGATGAACATGTACACATGTGTATTAAGGACTTTTTAATTTAAAAGGCCCATTCCAGCTTTTAGTAGGATGAGAATGGAGGCTTGGCCACACTGCCTCGGGCAGTGTTACCAAAGCCTTGTTTAGAGAAGGAGTCAGTAGCTTTGACTTGCAATCCAGAGACAAATCGAAAAAGGAGGTAGCTTGCATGCATGTTGCCACTGCCCTGAACACAATATCACATTATTCCAGTGCCTTGTTACATGAGGTTTATTTGTTCTCTATTTTGTATAGGTTATAATCAGGGACTCACTGATATCCATCTCAGAAAATTGTTTATAGAAGTCTATTTTTGCACCTGTCATGCAAAAATAATTAAAAATGGGCATGAAAGCGAATTGCCTATCATGCCTGGGTGAGGCATGTCCTTGTGCTTTGCCTTATCCGGGTTTCTAGGTTTAACAGGTCTGTTAAATATCTTTTGCAGGAAATCTTTTTCTTTATGCATACTGAGTATATTTTGCCTCTTACAACATATTAAATAGCCCAAGTAAGAAGAATACATGAATTATGGATACTGTATCAAGAGAGACAGTGTAGGGGGAACAGAGAGAATATTACATGATGTGATAAAGCAACCACAAGTTTCAGTTAGATGCCTGGGTAAATGGCTCTGTAAGAAACCCTGTGGCTTGCTGCTCAGTGCATAACCAGTTGATCTCAGGTGATTTCCTGCTCACTGTGGGTATCTCTTCCAGTTTTTAGGTTTTGAGCACAAACTGATACAAATTATTTAAGTGGGAAGTTCAGCTGTATCTTTAAATGCGAAATGTAATTCCTTGCCAGTTGTAAATCCAAGGGACAGGAAGATCCAGACTTCCCTGCTCCATCTTAATCTCTTTCCAGGATTAATTGGCTGAATTTTCAGCTTCTTTTTTTTTTTCCTGATGAATTATTCTTTTTGACTGGGAGTGGAATCCTTTGTTTTCCACATCAGTCTGTATTTTCCGACCTCAGCTTATTTCATTAGCTTTCCTAAACATGAATGGATTCCTGCATGTCTTGAGGGCTTTGGAACTAAATATTGCCTCCAACTGACCACATGTAAATTACCAAGCAAGGCACAAATTCGAGGAAAGCAATAATTTTGTCCACAGTGGGAAAATGACAATCGTAAGATGCGGATCTGCCACTACCAAAACATATCTGTCCTGGTTTCAGCAGTAGCAGTCATTTTTCTCTTTTTTAGTAGCTGCTGCAGTGCTGTGGTTTTGATTTTCGGCCTGGGAACAGCACTGATAACACCGATGTTTTCAGTTGTGGCTTAGTAATGTTTAGTCTGAGCAAGGACTTTCTGAGCCTCATGCTCTGCCAGGGAGGAGAGGAAGCCAGGAGGAAGCAGAGACAGGACACCCAACCCAGGCTAGCCAAAGAGGAATTCCACACCATAGCACGTCATGCCCAGGATGTGAACTGGGAGTTACCTGGAAGGGCTGAGGTGTCGGTCGATGGGGTGGTGAGCGGTTGTATTCTCTTCCTTTGTTATTTCCTTTATCATTTATTATTATTGGTGGTAGCAGTAGTGATTTGTGTTATACCTGAGTTACTAAACTGCTCTTATCTCAACCCATGGGAGTTGCATTCTTTTTGATTCTTCTCTCCATCCCTCTGGGAACTAGAGGGGACTAAGGGGGGGAGTGAGAGAGCGAGCTACATGGTTCTGATTTATGGCTGACTGGGTTTAAACCACGACAGCTCTCATGTGCCTCTGAATCTCAGCAGCACAGAGCAATGTCCACAGACCATGTGTGTAGTAATTTGGTAATATCAGTAGGACAAAAGTGGGAATTCTTCCATTATTAAGAATTGGAACTTTACAATTCTTGCCGTCATTTCTGCAGGAGAAAAAAAAAAGGAACAAAGAAAAAAAGCAAGCTGTGATAAGATCTAAACCTCAAAGTTTGTTTAAGCTGGTGTCTATAGTTTGGTTTTAAGCAGGTGTCTATATTTAGGCTTTAAACTGGTTTCTATATTTAGATTCTCGTAATAATGCTCCTGGGAAAACACAGGTTCTGTTCTCCGAAAAATTTCCAGACCTCATAATTTGTTTCCAATCCAACACATAACAACACTGAGGCCTCCCAAAATTTTTAGCAAGAGAATAAAGAGAAGAAAGCCGAAGGAGTATGAGTATGCTCCGGGTGCAGAGCAGTGGGTGCTGCTGACAGCAAAATGCCCGGCTGCTTTCCAGGTCAGAAGGATCCGCTCTCACCTGAGACATTCAGTGTGAAATACCTTACTGAGTAACTGGCCTCTGTGAAGGAACATGAACATTCTCATCTGTGTGATGATGTGTGCGTTTGTTCTCAATGTCCTGCTGGAAGCTCTGCAAAAGTTAAAAGACTTAATCAGCAGCTTAACATCTTTCCTTTCTTGTGATACAGACAGCCCCAGACTGACTGCCTGCAGGTGGGTTGACTGACTTTTTAGTGTGAAAGACCTGACAGACATCCAGTGGAAGTGTTTCAGTAGGGTGGAATGTAGTCAAACATGTCCAGACTGAAGCTAAGAATGACTTTCAGAAAAAACAAGGCAAACTTATAATCAAATGTAGCATCAAAATGTTGAGATTGTCCATTCTTGTTTAGAGACATAAAAAACCATTGTAATTACTTCATGATATATATCAGGAAAATATTAGCCTAAATTTATCCACCTATTTTCCATTGTAGAAGAAGATATTCTAGAAATTCAAACTCTGAGCAGTACCACACAGGTAAATAGCTAGTGTACAGTGAAACATATACACCCACAATGAGGAATTAGGATTGAGAAAATAATCTTTAGAATTTCAGAGTTAATAACCTAGGACAGAATTTTAAACCCCATCAACATTAAGACCTGCCACTGTCAAAGTTCTACAGCTACCACCACAACAAAGTAAATAGAGTAAAGCTATTCTAGCACTGAGAGTTTTTGAGATCCTAAGCCTGTAGTAAAGATAGCACTACTGACTTTCTCCTGAACTGTGTCCTCAAGTTCCTGTAGAACACAGCCTTTTTTGGGAAACAGTGCTAGAGAGCAGAGCAGCCGCTCAGCTCAGCTTCTCCAGATGAGTTTAGGACATAGCTATGCTTCTCTGCAGAAGGCCCTGATGGTGCAATACTTTCACTTAACACCAGCTGCGTGTGTAACAAATACCAAAGCCATCAGTGAACCTTGATCACTGTGAGGGAAATGGCATCAACTTTGTTCTAGGTGAGTTACAGGCTAAGAGAAGTGATCCAAGAGCACGGGGAGTTCACAAGAGGATCCTCTAAGCAGCACAAATGTACTGACAAAAGACCCTTACCTGAACTCATCTCAGAATCTGAATTTGTAAGACCTGTTCCTGCCTTCAGAGAAATGGTTTCTTCATAAATAAATCTTCGTAGGGAAGTGATACAGTGCACTAACTAGCACAGGCCAGGAATGAGTCTGCAGAGTGTTATGGATGCATCTCTTTCTTGGTCTCATAAGAGATGAGATATTTGAGAATACTCTGGAAATTGTATTAACTTTGAGAAAATGGTGAATGAATTATATACAGAATAAGACAACTTGTCCTCACAGACATAGTCTTTACTAGTTTCATGTTCAGCAGCATCAGACACAAGTGGTGCCTCTAGAGAGTCATCTCCGGAATATCTCTGTGTAAGTATATTTCATGTTGGCACATATGTCATCAGCCAGCTATTAAGATCTGAGTTCTGACCAAAATAATCCACACAGGCAGGGGCTGAACTGTGGTACAGCCTGATGAAGTGCATTTCATAAGCCGGTGTTACTGCAGACTCCCAGGGCCACTAATCTCTTCCAAATGGGACTTGGTGTAGGCTGACATTTGCAGACAAATAAGATGTGTCAGAAACAGGGTTTGTGATATCAGGTTTCTTTGCTAGCAATATATAACCTTAAAGTACACTGTGCTCATTAATGGTTCTGCAAAGTGTCCTGGCAAGAAAATAACTGAATGCAGAAGATGTCCATGTAGCTGTCATTGGCACAGATTTCACAGTTGCGTATAGCTACACAAAGCAATGTAGTGCTATGCAAAGATATTCATGGTAGCGTTGGCTTTTGGTTCCCTTACACATTTAAATAGTAAAGACAATTCTTACCATAAGAATGAGAGAATTGTCCCTGTTCTGCTCCTTTTCTTCATAGCTGAGGTTCTCAGTCTTCTCTGCAATGGGATCAATGATCTGCCAAAGATCATCTGGCTTGATGAGTCTGGGAAGGGCAGGATGGCGAATGCTCCTTAAGGCAGGAGCTCATTTGTCCTATTTCTGAGAGCTCGCACTTTGCAGTTAATGTGGAGTTACTAGGTGTGACATTGCCACCTGCCCTACTCCTTAAGACATAGGCACAACTCGCTGACCTGTGCCAGTTGTCAGCATGAAGAGACTGGGCAACAGACTGATGCGGGAGTGCAGGAACTGGCAGGCTTCAACATCTCTCTGGGTATTAAAGCACAGTCATGACATTTCCCACATATAACTTGCCAGGTTAATCTCCTCCTGTTTAATACAAATATTATCTACTGGATTAAATTCGCACTGCTCCTTTTTTTTTTTCTGCATTACAGAAATAGTACAGTGACCTCAAATCTGTGCATACGGAAGACAAAAAGGGAGTGTTTTAATTTTTTTTTTTTTATCTTCTAGAACACCAGTGGGTCATTCGTTTCCATATAAATGACATATAAAGGAGCAAGTGACTGTCTTCCTTTCTGATTCTTAACAAAGAAGCAACAAAACCTGCTATATCCTTTATTCATGACAGAGTATTGCTTTATTGCAGGGTCCACAATAGAGAGCTTTAATCTAGATGAGATTTGTCTGGAAAGGATCCTTTGTTATAAGTGAAAGGTTGAACTTCATATTTAAAAATTGCTATTAAACTTCCCCTTGTAGATGTGTTAGTTACTGATGGTTGTCTGTTGTATTTGACCATCCTTCACTACGGTATTTTTATGAAGGTTTTGTTCACTGCAATTAAGCTCCATCTATACTTGTCAAAATAATGTCAACCGTGCAATGTGAATATACGCAACACCTCTGACATTTCTGACGAGCTCTCTGCGACTTTGCCATCTCTCCAGCCTCGCTGCAAGGTTCAACCAAAGCATAGCAGCACCATCTCGTGGGTGCCTGGAATAATTACAGTAGCAAAGTCATCACAGTAGAGCCCGATGGCGGGTTTGCCGCTTTGAACAGTGGCTGGCGCTGCCTGCTCAGGACAGTGATCAGACCGCAGAACTCCCCTGGGCAAAACTGCCTGCAGAAGGGAGGCTTTGTGAGAGCGGCTCCTTCACAAAGTGTCCAAACCCCAATCCAACAATTCAAAAGCACAGACGCCAGAGTTGGCTTAACATTGGCTATAGCAGTATTATTCTGAGCTATGGGGGAGCAGCTGGATGCTACAGTCAGGAATGGAAAATATGCTGTGGGGTTAAAAATGCAAAGTGAAAATGTTTGGTTTTATTGCAGGACACATGCACGCAGAAGAATATTTTTCTTGTGTTGATGCTCATCAAGTGTTTTTTCTCTTTGCTATTGCCAGCTGACTATGTTTGAACAGTAAAGCCAAGCGACTAATGGCAAGTCTGTGGTCATGAGTGAGCTTTGGGCTCTTTTCCCGAGAACATGGGGAAAAAAATGCTTGGATTCTTGCAGCGTTTTAGCACAAGCTTACTACATGCAGTCAGGACCATGGGTGGCACTGATAGAGCCATGCCTGCATGTGCTAGGTCTGTAATCTGTAGTGACCATGGCCCATGGAGCTATAGATGGAAAAAAAAAAATACATCATGTGTCTGTCCTTTCCTAGACAGTCTCACCTCATGTGCACCACGGCAGCAGGAGATAGGGAGGGTTTCTGTGCTGAAGGAGCAGCAAGAGCGGGATGAGGGCACCTTGCCTGAGCTACAGGTGGGGAGGCCCAGCACAAGGGTAGGGAGCATGGTATGCCCCAGACCATTCACGCATTGGCAAGCAAGGAAAACACAACCTGTGTTTTATCAGCACTGAGCTACTTTTTGTCTTAGACTTTGCAGTATGGCTGCATTTCAAGCACTTGCTTCATGAAAGCTTGTTTTCATGTCTAAATCCTCACAGAAAAGGCTGCTTTGCACATAGTTTTCTTTTTTAATTTAATTAAAATTAAATTAATTACAATTAAGATTGTAATGAATCATAGAATAGTTAGGGTTGGAAAGGACCTTAAGATCATCTAGTTCCAATCCCCCTGCCATGGGCAGGGACATC
>JANHGB010044535.1:0-56945 GCA_026283785.1 Coracopsis vasa
GATCTGGAAGGAAAAGATCCATTCCCTTCAGATAAGTAGGGAAGTAGACTGATAAATTCTGTCACAAGGGAAGTTCGTGTCTGTACATAAAGTGTTTTAGAAGTGGAGCTTTTGTAAACAGCGTAGATCTGAGGCTGGGGCAAATGTCTGTTTGCCTTTATATTTGGAAAAGGAGTCGCGAGAATTCCAGATAAATTGAAAATTGGAGGAGGCTGATATCAGAGGGGAATTGCAGTTCTTGAGATATGAAGTGTAAAAACCTATGGCTTGAGTGATTTAGCGCAGCAATGCCATGGCAGTGGTCAAAGCAAACTGGTTCGGAAAGACTGTGGGTAGGCAGGCGGAGGGGAAGTAATAGGTAGTGCACAGGAGACTGCAATGTCAGAGATGGATCGCGAGGTGAAAGCAGGGTGGAAGGTGGAGAGGAGTTGGATTACCACAGATGTGAGCGTCCCACTGAAGTTTTCCTGTCAGGATGGATGATTTCAGTCCTGGTAACATCAAACTGAAGAGCATTTCTGTAGGGTCAAGTGTTGATGTGCCAGAGGCGTGTACGGAGGGAGCCCAAGGAGAAGTGGTAACTGGATTTTTAAGTGTTTCTCTGAAAATAGCTTAATAAAATGACATTTTGGGATTCTGTTGTTTCAGTTGTTCCATCCATTACTTCCTCTTAACTTAAAATAAGAGGATGTTTTTCCATCTCCAGATCTCACCAGGAATGTAAAAGCCAAGCCCAGTGTATTTTCTTCTCATACCTCGTGAGAAAGTAGATATCCTGCAGATTATGCATCGGTTTTGATAGGGTCATGGAGTTGGCAATTAGAGATCGATAAATAGTGATAATAGTGATGCACAAGAAGGAATGTGCTCAGTTGCTTTACAGCTTCTCAGTATACTTTATGTGTCTGTGCAGAGGACTAGGTACACATGTATAGAGCTGAACAGTGTTTTCAGGAGAAATAAATGAGTGTGATCAGCATAATGGCAGTCACTAGGACTCAGCTTTGAAATAAACCAGCAGAAAAGAGATGGTCACTGAAGGAGTGATGCAGGAAAGGTTTCCTGACAGTGCTCTTTTCCAGAGCACATGAGTGGAAAGGCTGGGATTATGTCAGGAGAAGAGAGGTCTAGTGGAGGGGAGACAGTATGGTCCACAAATTTGTTGATGGGTCAAGAAATGTAAGTGGCCTGAGGGAGATGTGATCAGTGAAATGACAAGAAGTAGCTTTGCTCACCTGATACAAGCCTGTAATATGTTGGGTCAGAAGGCGAGAAAGTAGAATCTAGAGTTTTTCAAGAGACGGTATCAGCTGAAGGAGGACGTTTAAGTATTAAGGGTGTTGTATGACAAGTAAGGTTTGGCATGAAGGAAGACGAAAGCATGTGAAACTGTGTTAGTAACCAGCAAGGGAAAGGAATGGGACAAAAACTGGTGGGAACAATCCTTTTATCTGATGAACTTTCTGAGTTTAAGCCCAAACACCTTCTGCTTCCCCTGGCAGTGCGTAGTCTGGGGCACAGCCATTGCTGAAAGGGAATCCAGGGCTGATCCTCTGTGCTTGAATCAGATTGCCTGTGTAGATGATTGGTGATTGATTATGCAGTAAATGGGTGCTGCCCTTATTTATTTGTTTCAGTTTATTATTCTTAAGTCAAGCATTTAAATCAACTGCATTTTTGGTAGTCTGAAAAAATGTAAATGCTTTATGGAAAGAAACGTAAGCATAAAGATTGGAAATAAGATACACTTGTATCTTTTAAAAGGTTTATCTTTACCCTTAAATATGCTGATTGGGCTTATTCTTTTTGCTTAGTCTTTGTGGACTGTTAAAATCAGTTGCATTTTCCCATCTCAAGGAAATGCATCTTTGACACTTCTCATGACCTGAGTCACGATGCTGTCACAGAGCCAGAAAACATCCTTAACGGTCATGGGTAAAAGAGCAGGGCTGCTGAGGGTGTGTGGTGCGTGGAAGAGGGAGAGATATTGCTATGCTTTACTTCAGTTCCCATTCTGTGGGTGTTTCAGACAAGCCATTTATTATAATTACCCATAGATATTATTATCAGGTTCTCATATGCAGCAGTTCTTGAGGCACTTTTTTTTCACATAGCTTGGGATAAATACTGTGTATTCAACCCGGACTGAACTCAGATGCTAAAATCCTTGTGCTAATTTTTGCAGCTAGAGCAAGGGAAAATAAGGCATAGGTAAAAAGGTGGGGGTGAAGCCACAAATATATTAAGATGTAGTTCATTGTCAATACTACATTCTAATAAACTAAGACCTTTAGGTAAAGGGCTGCTATTAAACTTTCCCTATCTCCCCACCCAACACAGCTGTAGAGGTGGCCTTCAGAAATTCCCAGACCAGTCATTTTGCAGTTTCTAAGATGAGCTGAGCAGTTTTTCTGACTGTGTTGTCCAAAAAAACTTAAGTTTCTAAAGATCATTTTCTTCTGTATCGCTGGAAGAGAAGTGTGTTCACGATGCTGAAGCATCTCAGAGTCATCCCTGAAAGAAAGCTTTGAATTCAGGACTGTGTTGATATGAATTATGATTGATGGGCATGACAAGGAGCAGTAGTAGTGAATACTTGTTTTCTCAAGCGTTTCATCATTCATCAGCAGACAGTGTTAGTAAAATTCCCATGTGCAAGAAATTGGAGTAACAGAGCCTCTGCACATTGCCTACAAGCTGCCTGTACGATAACCTCATTAGTGGCCTGTTAAGTCTGAGCTCACATAGTTCTTTCCTTGCAGAGTTTGCAAACTCAAGTCCAGTTCTTTGGTAGCTAAAGCCACAGCATTTGGTCCAGAACTGGCTTATGGCCATGTGTTGGGGGGAGTGGGCAGTGCACCTTCGCATCTGTTTGCAGAATATTCCATGGTTATACCTATAGTATTTACAAGAAACTCATCTTGCAGTCCTTTAATCTGTGAAGAGTTGAAAGTACAAAAATAGGTCCAAATAGGATAGCGATGCCTGCACCCCCCTGCCTGTGGCTGGCGTTTGCTGGAGATGGCCTGAAAGCAGAAAGGCCAGTTTGGCTGATTCTGCTGGTACCCACCATCTGGAGTAGACCAGCTGAAGTGTTACTGCTGTTGCCTGCTTTATGGCTGTGCAAAGCCCGGAGCCAACAGCTGGCAAACACGTCTTGTTGTTGTTGTTACTTCAAGTTTTGCCCATAAATGGACTTGAGCTTTGCACCAACAATATTTTTAGTTAAATAAGTCCTGAAAGATGATTATTATGCCAGACTTGTATGTGTGTGTTTGTGTGTGAGGAGGGGGGGTTGTTTTCCAAGGAAACGCTTCAAGGCACCTTTGTTGTGCAGCTCTTTGAGGAACTTTATCATAGCAAACTGGTAAAAATGAGGAGGGGAAACAGTAAGGAAAGAAGCAGACATTTGTATCAGATTTTCAAGGAGATGTATTTTACATGAGGCAGTTAACACTATGATGTCCTCACAGCTGCTGCTGAGAGGTACAATGGGGCCCAGGACATTGCTGCTGTTCTGGCAGAAGTGGCTTCCTCTCCTTTTTGATTCCTCTGGACTGTCAATATAATTTCTTTTGCATGCAGAAAAAGAAGAAATACACACAGAGGTAGGTGAAATGGCCAACTGTACATCACTAATCATATAAGTAAATGACAGGTTCAAATCCCAGTTAGAGCCTGAGGTTTGAACTGTTATCTTGTCATCCATTTTAGGCCAGGTAGAGGTAATGGGCAGTTCCTTCCCTCTTCTGACCTTTGCCAAGGACAAGAGGAGATTTTCAGGTTATCAGTGGGATGCTTTTTAACTGGGGACAAAGTGTTTGAAACTGAAGATAGTAGAAGAAAGAAAAACTTCAGAAGGAGGAAAGGAATATTAGGAAGCCATGTTCAGGTTTTGAGTGGATGATGCTGACAAGCAGTTGGAAGCGCTGGAGTTCAAGAAGCTCGGGTGAGAGGGCAGAGGACTCTGTCTCATCAGTGGCTGAGACACTTTGACTGGCGCTTGCATGTCTCAGCAGAGTATTCCGACTGAGGAGCTTGCCTGTCACTGTCACATGTCTTGCCTGGATAGAAATAGAGAGAAAGTTCTGCTTTCTTAGGACAGTCACGAGATTTAGTGCAGCTGTTTTTCAAAAGTTCAGTATTGAGCGGTTTTAAACATGAAAACAACTGGCTGCATTATTTTCTCCCATCCATTTCAGTGGAATCAAGTTAGTGCTAGGTTTTGGACTTGTACCAGTTTAGCTGAGAGAAAAATTTCATCTAAGTAGCTAGATCATGTGCATATACATGCTATAGCTAATACATAATATTCTTTCTTCAGTGGGTCTAATTGTATTGGAAATATTGCTGTTTAGGGTGTGAAGTGAGTCTAAATTTGATAGGATACAATTGAAGGAAATTGCAATGTAACTTTAATTTGGAAGGGATCATTAATTAAATAATTAGTTTCCTGACTTTTTCTAGGAAAGTGTGTAACATTTCACAAGGAAAGATAAAACATGTTTGACTGATAAAGCATAAAAGAAAAAGCCCACTTTCGGCAGTAATTAGCGCTTGTGGTGTTGAGTGTATTTCTTGGGACGCTATTGAGTTTGTCTGTCCAGCTCTTCCAAATGACTTCTGCGAGCCAGCATTGCTTCCGCAGGGTTCTCTGCTCAGGTCACAAGGCAGCGTTTCTCACCAGGGCGCTGCTGTTTCCTCTTCCGACTGTAGTAGATTACAGATTATACTGGAACATGTCTGAGAAAAGGTCAGAAACGAGGGTGAAAGTCTTGGAACTGAAGCTGGGAAGCTTTCCATTCTCATCCGGGAAACTTTTTGTATTGAATAAAAGCAAAGCAAAATAAACCATCACATCCATGACACTTCTGTTTTTCCTGCTATTTTCTGTCTGCCAGTTAGAAAGGGTTTTATTTCCCTTGCATTATACGATTAGTGAATGTTTAGCTGAGGAATCTTCAGTATTACACTAAACAGAAATAATGGCCAAACACAGTTCCTTTTCGTGTAACTCAGCCTCTACATGACTGCATAGCCTGGAGTTACTGTGTATTTATTTACCAAATTATAGATGTTTATGTGTAGTGTTAATGTCAGTAGACTACGTGGTGCACTTTGAAATGTAGCCTGTTAAAGACTGTAAGATATAAAAGCTAATCAAGTGGGTTTTGAATTTTAATGACGCTGCATTACTAAGCTTTTCATATTGGAGTAATGGAAGAAAAATGGAAAAAAAACCAACATAAAATCATTTTATTATGAGGCTGAGAGGTGCTCGATACCACTTTAGTTTTTCATCTAAAGTGTATCGAGAAACTAAAATCCTTATGATCATTACTTTCCTACCAGAAGACTTGTCTGGGCCAAGTCTTGTTTGCTTTTGCTCACTAATAGGGTGAAATTTCTCTATGCAAAAGAGGATCCCACAACTCTTGAACAGCGAGATGTGCCATACATAACTGAAACTGCCAGGGAAATTTACTGGCTAAAGTGATTTTATTTCCCTTCGGTGGTAAATAGGTGTTTGCATCCCGTAGGTGTTAGGGTGTAGGTTTGGTTTTAAGCTCGGTTGTGAGTTACTGAGTTCCATCTAATGGAGTGGTACCAATGTATTAGAGCTAGGTTTAAAACAGGTGAGAAGTGATTTGGTCACATTAACGTGGTGCTATGCATGGAGTAAAGAGAAGGGCAAAGTAAGAGTAGAGCGATCTGCGTGGCTGCATCCCCATAATTCTTCCAGGATGCAGTAAAGTCTCTGTGCAGCACTGGCTGCATTGCACTGTGTTCACAGATGAGCTCCTTGGGGCTGGCAGGAATGTATCTGCTGTGCTGGGTTTTGATGCAGATTTATGTCATTAGTAGTTGCAAAGATCAGGATGTTTTTTCTTGTCTCTCCTCAAAGATGATCTCTGACAGTAGTGCCCTGAAGTACTCTGTTCAAATGCTGACCAATTTGAAATCTGGCCTGAATTCATCAAGGCTCTTAGTTGATCAGAAGAGGACAAGTTTACTGTATTAATTGCTTTCAGTTGATTGAATGCTTTTTAGACAGTGTTACAAGCTTGCGAGTCTGGCTCGTTTTCCCCTTGGTGTAGCTTTCTTTTCATATCCAAAATTCTACTTCAAAAACTTAGAAAGGTGCGTTTTGTTCAAATGTTTAAACCTCACATTTAAGCCTTAAGAGTATTTTATAGGTTTAACAATGATTGTAAATAAAATAATTATAAATAAAAGCTGTAGCTATCCATAAGTCAGAGTTGTGATGGTGCAGGTACGTGGACAGTGAAGAGGGCCTCTGGCATAGCTTGGAGCAGGAGGAGGTGTAGCTGGTTACCAGCCATGGGCTGTGGTTAGGAGGATGGAGGTGAGGCCAAAGCAGTGGGGCCACAAGCCTGGCCCGGCTGTACCTGGGAGCTGCTCCTGATGTCTTTTCCACAGATGTCCAGCTTTGTCAAAAAACAGTAAATCTTGTGAAGTTTATTTTCCTTATAGCATCTGTGTTTTATAATGGTGCTTTTAATTTGTTTTTTCTTTGTCTGCTGGGATTTCTTTTGTCCGGCGCTTTCAGGCCTCCCTTTTTTTCTTGGTGGAAGTGAGTCTGTTAATGATGGCTGGCTTGGGAATACACCCCGGCCAGGCAGGCCCGGCAGCCGCTCCCTCCATCTGACAACAAAGCCCATTGTTGTTTTCTTTCTTCACTTTTATCCTCAACTTAATCCATTTTTCCTTGGACTGTATGCGGAATAAAATGTCTGGAGAAGCATGGCTCAGATTTTGGGTGGGTGATATGATGGCAGTTTTGTTGTAAACTCTAATCAAACAGGTACAAAGGCAGAACTAACTGATCACATTTTCTGTGTTTCAGTATGCAACATTTATTCCAATATAATGCTGCACTTGTCAATAAACTTCTGCTGTCAGACCACCAGAACCATGACATCCTGAGCTTTTCCCAAGTCCCTTAGTAAAATTAATTAGAGATTTGCCAGCAGCTTAAGTTGAGACATTGGACATTTTTTCTTTCATTTTTCTCCGGTGGGACTCTAAAAAGCTGAATGAGGATTATCTGAAGGAGCTTTTTGACTTGGCTTTAGTTGTGATCAAGAATTTGGATCCTGAGTCTGTAATATTTGAGTGAAGATAATGAGAGCACTCCCTTTTGCGAGTGTCCTGAGCTGTGGCCCAAGCTGGATAGGCAGTGCAGGCAAAAGCGATTTTCGCTGATGCACACAGGGAAAACGAAACTCAGCCTGGTCAGGCTTTAATGTGTTCTGTGCACAGCTCTTGAACTGTCACCTGGAAATCTCTTTCATGGCAGCCTCTGGAAAGACAAATACTTGACCAAAAGGACTTGCCTTGCCCAGAGTCCTGAGGCCTGTTAAACTCATGCTCTGGACGATTACCAGATTGACTCATCATTTGGAATGCTCTGCTGGAAGTGTTAGGCTGGTTCTTGTGAGGACATGTTTGCCGTGAAATTGTGATGATGACATTTAATTTTCTCTAAGTTAGTTTTAATAGAAAGTATTCCTTGAATAGTCAATAGGATGTGATCTGTGTGTCAGTGTACAACCAAGTTAGCATTTAAAGTTAAATTACCACTAAGTGAAGCTACTCTATTGAAGCTGTAATTCCAGGGCTTTATTCTTTATTTATACGTATTTCCTTGCAAGAATGAATATATGCCATCCACATATAGCAGGGTAACTTGGGTACAGGATTCTGCTGTATGAGAAATGTTTGCTATTTCTAGTGGACTTAAACTTTGGCTTATTTGTTGCTTAAGCTTTGACAGTGAACCAACAACTGCTTGAGCTGTAGAAGTTATGTTGATGCTTGACTGCATTCTTTGTGCTCTTTTGGCCTGTTACAGCAGTCCGGGGCACACGCAGCTCCCATTTACTGCAGGAAGAGTTCCCTACCTCAAAGGGCTGGAGGAATGGAGGGTGACTGTTGAATTTCTGGATGGGTACAGCAGGAGACCAGAAACTTAAGGGGGTTTAAAATGACTTGTTAAACATAATGTGTGGCATTATTTTGTCCCAATGAAATGGGACAGAATACAGCATACAGCTTTTGCTGAATGCTGATGAATGAAACAGCCCTGGTCATGGAGGGCATTTACTGGATCCCCTTCTCTGATAGATCTGAAGCAACATACAATGAAGTTATAACAGTATAGATCATTTCCATCATCAAAATGGCTAAAAATAATTCAGTGTAAATGGCATTGGAATTTTTACTTCTTCTATTAAGATTCTAACTTTACTCAGCCACACTATCTTAATGTTACTGTAGTCAGATTTTCAAGAAAAACTTTACTGTCAGAAATAATTTGTCTCCTTTTTGTAGCATTCCAACTTTTAGTTTTTGACTAGATCACTTTTAATTATATTTATTTGCAGTTAAGCAACTAAATGTTGCTGCAGAAAGTATAGATTGGTTATATATTATGTATTTACAGCTTTTCCCTTTGTCATAGCTGAATTTTTGAATCGTGGTTGTGCTGTCAGGTGCTGTGCATGCATGATGAGCTCTGGTTTGGTTAGTTTTTTATTGATGTTTGTTTACATCTGATTAAGTGTGCATTTAAGAAGGAAAGGCTTGACCTCTGAATGTCTGTTTTTTCTAAAGAGTTGTTGTCTTAGATTTTGGTCCCATTCAGCATACTTTTTACACATTTTCAGTTCTCTCTGTATAGGTTAGTCATTTTTGTGTGTGTGCTTTATGTTTTCTTATGTGTGAGCCTAAACATTTGTAGGGTGTTGCTGTTACAATTAATAAAAGCCTCCTAAGCCATGGTAACTTAATCCTGCAGTTTTCTGAACATCCTTAACTGCCTTGGGATTCCGCAGCTCATCCTTCTGTAGGAAGGAGGTGTGTAAATGTCTCATTTCCCTGCATGCAAATATTCTATTGAATCAACTGAAGGTTTTGCATATGGAGAACCACATGATGTTGGGGGTAGAGGACACTGAGTAATTAAATGTGCTTTGAGAAAGGGAGAGAGGGGACTGTTAGAACACAGTCATTTGGTTCAGTAGTTCATGGTTAATAATTATATTCCTAACAAGTAAAGGAAAACAAATTACAGCCATTTGGAGCCCCCTCTGTAGGTACTGTCCCTGTTTGCTGCATAGCCTCATGGAGAATACAGGAAAGCGAAACACTCTCGGAAAGGCCTGGATTGCATGCAACAGTAACTAATTAGACAGTAATGCAGAAAACTATTCCTAGTCCTTTCACAAGAACTGAGAAAGCATTATGAAACTAATCTTAAAAAAATTAATTGCATCTCAGTTTAAATTTAAATCTGAGCTGGGTTGTTGGTTCCCCCCCTCCCCTCCCCTCTTTCCTGTTTCTTTTTATTCAAAGTTGGTGCAGGAAAATTGCTATTAATGAAATCTGCTCTCTGAGACTTCAATAGGCTTGTTCTTCATTGAAGCCTTGCTATTTCTCTTAAAATGTATTGACCAGTGTTCAGGCCAGATACTTAGCACAAAATACACTTTGTAATTTCATCATTTTTGTTATTGTGCTTTCTGAGGTGCAGGGGTCTTTGGACTTTGTAGAAAAAACAAATAAACCCCCTAAGCTTACAGTTATATAGTATTAAAAGAAGGGTAAAGGAAGCATTGAGTGTCTTTAGGATGATGAGACATTCATTAAGATTTTTCCGCCTTCCTTTTCCTATTTTCAATCCATCTGAAGTACCATTAAAGCCTTTCAGGCAGCTTCCTGTGAGAAACCCTTTTCTGTGCTGTTTTTCTTCCTTGAAAAAAGGTGGCTGCTCTTCAGTCAGATTGTATGGATTTGGCCTGGGATTTGTATAATATCTATGTAGAATGCGGCGGTTGTTTAGGAACCTAATTCCCAATATGGCTCCCTTTTGATTAAGAACAAAGCCAGCATTTCACAGCATTATAGGAACACAGAAAAACAAGTTAATGATCTAAACCTTTTAATTCATAGTTGCTTGTCTATTTAAAGTACTTTTGATTCTGTTATAAGCAGACTGGCCCCTTTTTTGTTTAACTTCTTTCTTTGGTTTCTTCACATTTCTTTCTTTACTGTCCATGAAATTTGTAGCTAGTTTCCTTTTCTAACTGAAGAATGAAAGGTTGTGACTACAGAATGATACAGAAAGTAAGAAAGCGTATCTAAACTGGGCGTATATCCAGCACAGACCTCTTTGAAACAAGCTAAATTTAGGGTGGTTGGGATTTTTTTTTTGGTTATGTTTTCGCCTTCCTTTTTAAAGTACCTATGATTTGTTTTCTTCTTCTTCTTTATTGAATGAAGTTGGTTACTTTCTTGATACTTTCTTGTTTTTACATGTAGTTTGGCATGACTTTATTTTATGTAGTTATTTGTTATTTTCCTCTGGTCTTAGTTCAGCAGATTACCATTCTGTGTGCTTTTATCCGTAGAGACAACAAAAGCGACCTTTTCAGGACTTTCAATTACCAACACTGTATGTGGTACTTTAGGAAAATAATTCCCTTCCAGATACTCTTTTTTTCTAAAGAGAGAATTAGAATCCAGGGCTTGTTCTTCAAATTGAACTTGAAAACTTTGTGGTGAGCAAAACTGTCAGGCAAGCAGCAGCAGCACAAATAATTTCCCTTCCATGGAAGGGGACTTTATCCCCACATACAGAAAAATAACTATTTGCTGCTTCCATTGTAATTTATTTTTTACTTCAAACTGAGATGACTGTTAGATACATTTTTGCTTATAACAGGATCTCATTATTTTTGCCTTTTTTTTTTCTATTTTTTAACTTTTATTTCTTTTGGCAGTGGCTTCTTTTAGGCAGTTGTAGAAATGATAAATGAAGAAAAAGTTCCAATAACATGTTTTGTTACGTCTCCATCCCATTAAGGTAAATTGAACAGCCAAGACACTTACAATAACTTCACAAACAATAATCCTGGGAACCCTCGACTCCTGCCTCTTCCAAGTTTGACTGTGGTGTTGCCTCTTGCTCAAATCAAACAGCCAATGACATTAGGGACCATCACCAAACGCACAGGGTAAGTGTATCTGCAGAAACCTTTCTTATTTGTTATTTATAATTTATAGGGAAACGTTATTTATAATTAATATGGAAATAAATTGTGTTACTAGTGGTACTTAGTTTTATTCCTTTTTTTAATTGAAGTATAAGTAATTTAATGACAGAAGGGTTGGGGGGGAAGAGGAGACAAGAGAAGAAAACCAGCATCAGATAAGTAAACAAATCTTTAAAAAGTCAGGATATTCATTGGGGTGGGTCATTTTCTACCATATGGGAAATGCTGGAGAATTCCTGAGATCAGGAGAAGTTTCACACCAGCAATGGGTATGAAACAAGCAGAGCTGTATTCAATCAGTATAAGTTATAAGTTTTCTTCTTTTTTCTTATTTTTTTTTTTTCTCCTTAAAGTTTGTTTATTTTGATGTCCAAACTTTTCAAGCAGAAATGATTTTTGACTATCAGAACTGGAAAGACAGTAAACCAGGTTGAGCATAAAGGCAAAACTTAATCGGGCTGTTTTCTTGACCTTGTTTTTCCACTGAAGTGCCTGTTCTGTACTATGAAATTCACGTGTGGACTTTCATTTTTGAGCCAGCTGCACTTTGGTACTTTCCCCTGTGCTATGATAAGGCACTTGAAAATATTTGTTCCGGAAAGCTCTACTAAATATCTGTATGTGATAATAACAGAAGATTTTGTGAGCTTCCTAAAGTGTCACAATTTTAAGTTAATTGATACTGTTTAACAGTTGAAATTTTTCTTTTGCTAAATTCCAAATCTTTGGGTTTTGAAATTAATACAAAAAGCCAATGGGTGATGATTTCAATTTTTTCTATTTTTTACCTCTTTTTTTTTTTTTTTTTTAAATTCCTGAATAATTTCTACTTGAAAGTCTGATCCATTCATATACAGACAGCTTTTGTATTTTTAAAATACAAATAGCTCGAGTATGGCACGTGGCTGGGCAAAACAACTGAGAGTCCTGCAGGTTCATAACATTTTCCTTTGTTTTGCCAAATAGGTGCAAGCACTGTCTAGCTTCAGTGGTTTCTTGCTCAAACCCCGATAGGGAGGTGCATTTCACCTTGCATCTTGTGAACCGGGAATTATTTTTCGGGCAAGAGCACACAGATATTCCCCCTCTCCCTGAGTAATTCCCATATTCTGTGCTTGAGTGTTCAGGACATTGTGTAAAATCTGGTATTGTTTTGTTTAGTGCACTAAATATGCATGATGACCTTCTGAAGCTTCCATATGTGTGCACAAAATACGTATGTGTATCTATATACGTGTCTATCTAACACTGCAGTCCTGCTCTTGCTGCTGTAAACAGGAATTTTATTAGGCTTGTTGAGCCAAACTGTGACCCACAAACATGCGATTGCCCTAAGCAGAGAGGCTGGATGCAGATAAGTTCCTGAACTTCATAGATAATTGTAAGTGGAACTTATGAAACAGTAAAGAAACAGTATGGGGATAACCTTGTGGTTTAACTTCTTCCACACATACATTTCAGTTGCTTACTTTTGCTCTTTCTTTTTCCCTGCTTACAATTTAAATGCAGGCGAGAGCAAAAGATTACACTAGCAATCAGGTGAATTCTGAAAGTATAGAAAGGTGGGGTCTTGGGTGGGGACAGGAAGGGAGGTAGGGTCAAAGAGATGTTTGGTATGCATGGAGATAAGCAGGAAGTTACAGTCCCTCAAAGAGGGAAAGTATCAAAAAGCTGACTTGAAGATAGTCAGAGAAGGGTGGAAATGTAATTTTGGGCTCTGTTGGTAGACTCCTAGAAATGGAATAGACACTTAGAACTAGGTGGGGTAAGATACAGAAATAAAGTAAAAAGCTTTCTGAGGGTCTGCCACAGGAAAGGTCTGGTCATAGAAGCAATGGTGAGGATGATGATTTGAAAAAAAGCACTTGGCTTACAATAGTAATACATGCAGTGGCCTTGGCAAGGGCTGTTTCCTTAGTGCTGTGGTGACACGAGGAGGCTTTTCTACAACTGTTACAAATGTATTAAGTCTTCATTATTTTATTTAATGTTTTGTTCTTAAATATCTTTGACATATTCAGAAATGTTCATATTCATACTTTTCTTTAAGTAAATCTTACTATTCACAAGCTATCCCTGTCCTAATATTTTGTGTAATTTTTAAAACGAATTAAATTTAAACTACTCAATGAAGCTTATGTAAGGGGTGGGGGGAAACAGCAGTCATGGGAAATGCCCTGCTGTGTAAATAGAGTTTTCATGAATGAGGATCGTGATTTTCAGTGAAGCCTGTGTGGATGTGTAATGCTAAGCTGAGAGCTTCCTTCATTTGTTCTGCATCCAAAATATTTGATGAAAGTACACAAAATTAACATGAAAAGCTGTATTTATAAAGCAGGGATTTAAGAGGAATGCCTAGGATCCAAGAAGCCTGGCATGCCTAAAATGACCAAATTGAGACAGCAGCCTTAACTTAAACCTCCAGGGGGCAAAGCGTGTGTTTAACATATTTAACATCTGCCCTCATATTTCTGGAAACACATAGCAATGTAAGTCTGTACAGTGTAATATTTAGACAGGACAGGGACCATCTGCCTCACTCTGAGAAGTGTAGGAGGCATGTATTACTGCAAATGGCAAAAGACAGATGTATTTACACCTACATGGTCAGCACCTTTAAGCACTGCTCCAAGGAAACAAGGCTCTTCTTTGGAAGCAGCTGCTTAACCTTGTGATTGTGCAGTGATCAGAAAAAGGAGATGAACTCATGATCTCTTGGATTTTAGAGTCACTGTTCAGTGGCTCTCAAAGCAGGTTCTTTTTTGGTCGTTGCTACTTTTAAAGAATTAAAAATTTAATCTGTTGCAGTATATTTCTAAAAGTAAAAAGCAAGACTAAATACCACAGATTTATCAGTTCTGAATTTTTCCCTTTTATTTGCTTTTAACATGTGAAAAGCTTCTTTAATACTAAATATCGTAATTATTTTTTGCAGTTTTTATTAATCAGAAACTCAAGTTGTTTTTTGTTCTACTAGTATCCAAGACAGCAAAATATTTTTCAGGTACTGAAGGGACTGATCAGGGCTCTTACTATCATCTGTCTCAAGCAGAGCTGCAGAGAATGTCATTTTACTTGACAGGTGGAATGGCAGTAAATTTTTTAGAAGTGTTCACTGTAACCCTAGGGGAATGCAGGGCCAGAGTCTGGAGTTGGGTCATTGCAGTGCTGCTCAGCACAGATGCTGTCTTTTTTCCCCTTTTTCATTCAAACTTCCAAATTTTGGAACATTTTCTGATCAGTCATTAAACTCTCTTATTCTGAATACAATTTCCATTCTCAGCACTGCGTATCTCAGGGCATTACTGCCCTTCTTGCCACCACTATCATTTTCCTGCTCCCTGCCCTCTGTTTCTTCCCTTGCTTTTTCAGGTCTCTCATAGTAATTTCCGCACCTTCACAAAGCACTTAATTTTTGTCCCTATATTTTGTCATCCCATTGACTTGCTTTCCTGTAGTTTGTGCTGTCAGCACATTCTGAGCAGCAGACAGGCTTTCCCAAAGGGACTCTAACACTAATAAGTAAGGAAGCATCTTATGTTTTAAAGATTAGGGAGATGTCAGGCAGTAGGAGAGCCAGATTTAAAAAGTCCTTATATATCCGTGCCTCAGTTTCCCTCTCAAAACTTTACTGTTAATGCTGAATTCCTTCTAAAGTCTGGTGAATGGGTTACTTCATTGCTCATTTACAAAGAGCTTATAGATTTGAAAGGGGAAGAACTGTATGATCCATCTCATGCTTGTCTATAAAAGGCAGTGAATCAGAATATGTTAGAAGACAGCTTTGTGCTTTGCAGTAGTTTTATAAGCTTTCCTTGTGTTTGTGGAATGAGTTGTAGTTAGTTTCCAGTTTGGAAGAATGTGGAGGCACAGATGCGCTGTAGTGTAGTAAGAAGGAGGAAAATAAAAGATACAACAATTCTCCCAGAAGAAAAACTATTGTAAAAGTTGGTTTCTCTGACAGCAGCATTTGTTTTAGCTTTCTCAAGGGATATAGTCATTATATTTGTATCATACTTCATTCCTAAATTCATTATAGCTTTGGTGAAACACCAGGATGTAACCTGCATTACTTGGGTCTTGTCAAAACAGACATCCAACATACCTGGCAGGAAAAGGAATAAGCCTTACTTTTTTTCCATCCAGAAGATTTAGATAGTGTGTTTTTAAGCATGAAACTCTACCCGTTCTTCATCCCATCCTTCATTCCACCCCCAGTAAGGAAGGGAAAAAGTATGTAAAGTGTCTGATGCAATTTTATCATTCTAGTGTTTCTCATTGCTTACATTGTATGTACTGAAAATCAGTGACATCCCTTTGTTTTGTTTTGACTCAGCTTAATTTATCCCAGGTTCTACTACTGAAGCAAACAAAAATAAGGAGTGCAAAGTCATGATGTCATAATATAATTAAGTAGGAAAAAGTAACTGAAAAAGTCAAGAAAAAACCCTAAAAGTCAAACTAAAGAATCCAGTGCAGTAGGTCAGTTTTCCTGCACGCTGAAGCCATTCTCTTTCTGGCACATTTCTCAGAGGTGTCTTATGTCGCCTTAGGTTATATAATACATTTTGGTAATAAAGCAACTACTGTAGTGATTTGTATTTGATGTGAAATACAGTGATTTGCACTAGGTTTTGTTCACGTGTCACTGTGAGAGGATTCTTGCTATGGCAACATATAGCGATGAGGGTTACAGTAGGTAGGTATTGCACAGCTTATTAAAAGCTTAAATAGTTTTTATTAAACATGATAACATAAAGTATGTGTCAGGTTTCAGTTGACTAAAACTCAGATAAGAAATTAAATTAATTCTGTTGGAATTTTGAATTTTAAATCCTCATCGTTCCATGATCTTCCTTTGGAATTTCTCACTAGCTGTGAGAACGGAGAACCTCAGCGACTTTTTTGCCTTGACATTGCTCTATTCCTGTCACTGAGCGCAGCCATCTGGTGCTGTCTTTTCAAGGTTGGGTTCTCCTGTAATTTGTGAATTCTCTTTCTCTCCGTTAGTGCACCATTCATATTATGTGAAGGAAACAGTGAAAAAGAATTGCTTAGATAAATATCAGGGGAGGAAAAATAGCCACCATAAAGGAAACTAGGTCTTGTGAACAGAAAGGAAATGCTAAGTTGTCTTTCTCACACTTAAGGCTTTTTATTAAGACTGCTGTAGTCTTTGAAAGTGTAATTATATTTTCTTTATGATATGAGATTTTGTATCCATTTTAGAAACAAACAAACACAACCTTCCATTGAAACACCTGGGTCAATTTGTAATTAAAATAGATAATTTGTTAATTTGCAAGTATAATCAGGTCAACACAGTATGCTGTTGACCAATATACTATGTTGGGGGTGGAGGGGAAAGCCTATGTTATCTTCTGAAATGTTCTGATGAGCCCAGCTACATGTCTTTTGCCTATTTTTGCAGATAGAAAAACTGCCTCAGAGGGGAAAAAACTTGCAAAATATCCGGGATCGTAATTTAAAAATTCTAAGTTCCCAGTCAGATTCAAACACTCTCCAATGACTCTTCAAATCTACACTAGATGCATTCTAGGTTTTAAGTTATATTTGCTATGAGTTGTGCAGAAAACTTAGCTTTCCATTTAAAAAGTGCGATAGTGCTGGGCTCATCTTCTGTTGAGCCATTAGAATGGTCTTTGACTTGGAAACTGAATGTGTTGATTGCATAGGAGATCATACAATTTATACAGTTCATACAGTTTAATTGGGTTTTATCACTATTCAAAGATGATACATTATGTGTAGAGAGGCAGCTGGTTCTACCAAATGGGCTCTGTCCCACAAAGTATTAACCAAACATTTATTTAAGTATGAACAGTTAAAGGCTAATCCATGACCCAGAGTTCAAAAGATCTTCAATATGGGCTTTGGCCTATATTGCTAATGAAAAAAATAGGTTTGGTTTTTTTCTGCAATGTTCTGTTCTTTATTGGATTTTTATATCTTTGCATGTCGAAGAATATGTCTTGGTTTGTACCTTCACCTAAATGTTTTTTTAAGAGGATGTCTCCATTCATTGATGATGTGCTTTTGCCAAATATTTTTCACAGAATTCCTTTTTATCAGGCTGGTATCCTTTTACCTGTGCAAGCATATGGCTGAGTGCTTTATACTTCTTTCTGTGATAGACATTTTCTGTTAGTTCATTACCTGAAAATACTTCACTTGTTTCAACTAGCCAGAATTTATTCCTGAATCAGAGTATGGGAAAAAAAATGACAGGCATTGACAAAATCAATTATTCAGCAATTTTGTGGACGAAGGTATATCCCAAATGAGAATCACAGAAGCCTTGAGCGTGTGAGTAGCTCTAAATTTACCTCCCATTCCTCCTTTTCAGATTTTATGAAAAGGTCAGTATGGTGATGGCTTTTTGAAAGGTGATGCAAAGAACAAGGGAGATAGCCATTAAAAATGCACTGAAATTAATGAGGTGTGTTACCACTGTAAAAACTATCTACAGTGCAAAATACTTGAACAAAAAAGAAATCCAATCATGCTGAAGATAAATTGTTGAGTGACCAAAAGCATTAAGCTCTATATCAGGTGATTTTTGACAGCAAAGATGTTTGAAGTAAGTTAGGGTTCTCTTTCCTACAGTCCATGCAAACTTTTAAGTGGGGGAATAATATTGCTGTGTCATAGAGTTGCTAAAGATTTTTAATTTAATGGTGTGTTTCTATCCTAGGAAAAGGGCTGAGTAATTTTCTCTAATAAATTGTGTTTGTACCTGTGCTTTTTACTTAGGGCTTGCCTTTTTTCAGTACATTTGTAAAACTGTCCCACTCAGACCTTCAGTGTTTCATGGAAAACACCCACATACTTGTTGCTTTCAATGCTAATTTCCCTCTGATAGTTCTGACTTTAATGTTGGTTTAAGGCTCTTGACTCCTTTTGCCTCAGATTTAGCAACAGCTTTCAGTAAGGAGACCTAAGCTGTGTCTAACTTGAATGATAATGTTAAAGCCTGCTTGCAACTGGTGCATTATGTTTGTCACCGCAGTTGTGCATGAGGAGCCTGCCCCGTCAGTGGCTGCTTCCATGGGTGGCTGTGTTGTCCCTGGGACATTCACCTGGGCAGTTGTGTCTGTGAGCCTTAGCATGTTGGTGACATTAGGGATCTACATCTCTCAGGGCATCATGAATGGTTATAAGAAATTATTTTGTTTACCTTCTGCATAAATCTTAATAGCATGATATACAGTGTACTTGTTGGTAATGGAGTTTTCATCTAATTTCTGTGCATTTTTCCCCTTTACATGAAGACCTTACCTGTTTGGAGCAGGATGTTTTTCCATAAAAGCTCCATGGTGAGTTCCCAATTCAAACCCAGCATGCCTATAATTCATCTGCTGTCCTCACTGAAAATAACGCTGTGCTTAGACTTTAATTTTGGATTAATTTTTTGTTTAATATGTTGACTTGCATGGCTGATCCATAGGTGGAAGCACTGCATAATTTCACTCTTCAGCTATGGATGCGTGTTCACCATTAAGCATTGTCAAAGCATTCACTTGTTTTTTCCATTTTTACCTGTGAGCGGGCATTTAATTTTTAAGTAGCAGCAAAGTTGAAAAAATGAATTATTTCCCAGTGGGCAAAAATGATCACAACAGCTTTGCAACACAAGCCTCTTTTTTTCCTATATTGCTTTCTTTATTCCTGTAGCACTAAGTTGCTTACAGACAGAAAACATCAATGATGACCTCTCGAAAATAAGCCGGATGAGCAGTGAGTAGACAGTGAAATACTGCAGTAGGAGGGGTGAAGCAAGGAAAATGGGCACTATAAACAAACCCAAACCAGCCAAAGAACAAAACAAACAAAAACACAAAACCAAAAAGCTTATCACACTTGAGAGAAAAACCAACCAAACAGTTCCATTAAAATAATGATATTTGAAATTATGAGGGGGGTTTGTTTTAATATGTAAAATTGCAGCATATTGCAAACATGTAGACAGAAATAAAAGCAAATTTTAACAAGTTTCCCCATGGTGGAGCTTGGTTCAGTGTTGATGCAGTGCTACAGAACCCGCAGTCACCTCTTTATAATGAGATGGGAGTAGGTGCTTGAAGTTCCGGATAAGAGTTGAAGAATTTTGAACATCTTAAAATTTTCTTAGAAAACTTAGAAACTTCCAGCTAGGAGGTGGGCTTTTTGGGAGGGAGTTGCTTTAATTTTAGCTCAGGATGCTTATTAGTGTCTGTTAGAATATTTGTATGTGGCTCTTGTTTCTACTGCTACAAGTTTGTGCCACATGTATCACCCCCTTATGTCTCTGTCAAAATACTATCTTCAGCAGGAGGAACTTCCCAAGAATTTTGTTAGGATGCAGGCGACATGAAAGGAGAGCTGGTGAGGGATACGGGAGCTATACCAAAGGGAGGAAAGGCAAAAGCACTAAATAGGACACTAGAGGAAAGAAGGTGATGTTGCCTTATTCCTATGGAATATCTGATCACTCTGCAAGACTTCCTAAGAACCATTTTAAAATGTAGCTTGTGATGCACCTAAGTATTTCGTGTTATCGTGATCTAAGAACTGAAAAGGCTCTGGAGGGAGAGTTTTGAAAGTGGATTGTCTTAGCAAATGGATGTGTTGGTCACCCCTGCATGAAGCAGCAGAGATGCTTGTCAACTAGAAATTATTTTAGATTGAGGCAAGATTAAAAGGCCTAGATTAAAGAGGGGAATATAGGAAATAGACTCAAAAATTGTTGCCTGTCTTTCACAAGACTCTTTTGTGGTTTGTTTAATGCCAGTGCTAGCTCAAAAATATGGTCTTTACTAGCCTACAGTGAAATTAGGATAAAAAACACACTTTGGGTGGGGGAAGAAATCATGTTGTTTCCATTAAGGTCTTAATGAGACCTAAAATTATGTAAACAACATGAATGGAGATTTGACAGCTTGCTGCCTGGCGAGTAAAGGAGCCTACCATTTCTTTTCTTGCTTTTTCTTGTTTTATTCATAATTCAATGACTGGAAACATGTCTTTGTTTTCTTGTTTTAGGCAGAGTGATAAATCAATTAAAATTATGTATTTTGAGACAGATATGCTTTTTCATTAATTCTATCTGTAATTGCAAATTACACGCTGTATTTTTCTTGTGATACTTTTGTTGCTGCTTATGTAGCCCAGATAAAGTTTTACCTCCAGAAATGGTATGTTTCCATTTCAGTGGGGTTAGTTGTGGAGTTGTGAGTAAGTGATTTTGTTTTTATGAATCTGATGTATTTGAAGCCTGTTCTTTGGGAATATAAAGTCAGTGTGATTCTCTGTCTTTGCAGACTCTATTTTAATTTGTAAAGCAGTTCCCTCATACCATATATGTGCAACTTTTTTATTTATAAAGACAAATTTAAGAGCCAGCAGTAGTTTATGATACCTAAAGCTCTTTGAGGAACACTCCAACACTGCACTGTACTCTGATTTTCATAGTCGCCTATAGTTTTCAAAACATTTCAATAGTGTCGGTTGTTATTGATTTTCTTACATAAAGTAGAATAATAATAAAAGAAAAGTAAAGTAGTTACAATATTGACATTAGTTATTATTCTTATAAAGAGCTAACACGATTTCCAGAGATTATGGCAGAGTTTGATTCGTTACAAAAGTCAGCTGGTGGTAACACTGAATTGTTTCAGTAGCTCTTCATCTTTTCTTTTGCCTTGTCAACATGAAAGAACTCCCATGCCGTTGCTGAGGCTCTTAACTTTTTAAGATCTGTCAAAGTAATGTCTTACTTTTCTTCCTTAGTTTGCTTCCATCACTTTTTATGCCGTTTCAGTACAAAATGCTTGTATGTGTTCTGCACTGGACATGTATGCATCTACATCTCAGTGTTTCTGCATTTAAAATGGAAATAATCCCCCAAAATTATGTTAGAAAAGTCAATAACACAAATTTCCCCAAATATTGTGGTATTTAGCTGGAGTTTGGGATTAACTTGACCTTTAGTAGGTGACTTTGTCATTGACTTCAGCTAGTGCAGGTGAACGTCAGCTGCTGGTGACTGAAATGACATGAGCGTGATCTTCAGTTGAGGCACAGTTCTCATTAAACTTACAGCAGAACGAGAACTATGAAAGGGATTTTTTATTACTATTGTACTCCTGGTGTAGGTTCCTGCACAGATACAATTGGGATAAAAATACCGCTGTGTCCGATTTAATTCTTGGTGTAGTTACACAGTTTGGTAGACCCAGAGGGGGGAAAGTGCACTGACTTTTTATCCTCCTTTTATATAATGCTCTTGTTTCTAACGTGGAAGATTGAAATTATGAGAACTTTGGTTCTATTAGCTTCACGTTCTTGTTTTTAGTGTTGATTCCCAGCGGCCTTCACTTCTCCCTGCATGGCAGTGCCTTTCAGTAAAAATATGGTATAATGTTTTGAAAGTTAGCATATTGTGAAGATTCTTTTAAATTAACTGTTTTTAAAAGTGAGGCCAAATGTGCCTTAATTTCAGTTCTTGGAATAATTTACGAAGTGCTGACAGGCTAAGAGCAAGTAAAGAGCAGGAGTTCATAGCAGAAACCAGTCATTCACCACCTGCCTTCAACATGATTGTTTTGTTATCGTTTATAAAGCTGAAAGGGTGTTTGCATCTACATAATAATGAGGATTTATAGTTTCCAAGTTGTTAAAATATCATAATGACATGAAAATATATTTTTCTAATGGCATTACTGTTCCTGAAAATAACTGGGCTTTTGAGGATTGCTGAAGGAAAGAAATTTGAGTTGGAATGTAATGATGAAAACTGAGGGATAAAGTAAAATGGTGGTAAAATAAAAGATTCCTCAGTTACAATAGTTTTCAGAATAGACTTGTTGACATCTCTGCAGTTTCTTCAGAACTATGTCTGAACCAATATGATGCACTAGTCAGGTTTTTGTTTGTCTTTATTTTTGAGCAGGACTCAGTTTAACCACATGAGTAATCATGTTTTACAAGGTCTGCTCTTTCTGTCTACAAAACATCCTTCTTGAAGGGAAAATGTTTTGGCACTGAAACCAGCACTTAAATGCATGCCTTGAGCGATGTACATCTTAAAGGCATGGTGTAGATAGAATGTAGCTTAGACCATTTCCTTTAAGGTTGGGCATAGGTCTTGGGACTATGAGTGTGGAGAACTCTGCAAAAAAGTATTGTTAGAGTACCAGGTTCCTTGAACTGAAAGGCTTGAAGAAATGGAAGTCAGTTATGGCTTTGTAGAAGCTTACTCCAGTCTGTAGGTGAGGACAGCATTTTCTGCCTTTTTTATATTTTTTCATTTTAGATTATTTTAATAAATAGCCTCAGATTGTATAGAGTAAAACTTCAGAATATTAGGGGTATTAAGATAGTGTGGAAGGATTATCTTTTCAAGAGTTTATAAGAGGAAGTGAATACAGCTGAATCATATCTCTATCATAGTTTGTTTTGTACTGATTGACGGGTAACACTGTCCTTCTGAACAATCTTTTTCTGTATTAAAACCGATCATTTATTGATTGAAGTATAGATCAGTAAGTAACAAGTCTCTACATAGTGGATACATTATATTTTCGTTTCTGGAGCAATATTAGTGTGAATACTTGGAAGGTGAGAGCTAAAAACAGTTTTTGATACACATTTTGTTACAGGTCTGGATAAAAATACTGCTTCTATGAGAGCTCTGTCAAAGAGAAAGAAATCTATTGTGCATTTTTCTGAGTAGCTAATAAATACTTCATATGTTAATATAAAATATTCCAATATAGATCAGAAATTGCCACTGCAAGCAAGGTAATATATTTATACTTAGAACATTTTGGAACAGAGATTTCTGACCCAGTAATCTGTAGTTATAGATTTAACAGCTGGATATTAAGTGCTTTGTGGTTCAATATCAGAGCTACTGACTATAAATTGCAATTGCTCTTTTGTGACGTTCTAGTTTCTCCTGCATGTGTGAGAGCTTCAGGGCTGAACTTAGTCCATGAAAGTTTGTCTTAATCTTTCCATTGACTCTAATCGGTGTGATGGAATTCCTTTTGAAAGTTCGTTCTGTTTTGTTTTGTTTGGTGGGTGGTTTTTTTCTTCTAAATGAAATGTGTGACCATAGGCTTGCTGCATGTGTGATTTATGGCAAGCAGCTTAGCCCCTCTATGCTTCAGTGAGCCCGTCTGTAAAACTGGCACAGTAATACCACACAAGGTGCTGGGAAGCTCAGTTACACTTTCTGTACATCCCTTTCAGAAACCTGGCTGAAAATACAGCATAAGATAAACAATTAGTCTTTTCTCCCATTGTCATACATGCCCTAATTTCTGAAATGCTTCACAAAAAGTATTGGCTGCTTTAGGTGAGTTCAAGTTGAAGGCGATTTTCAATGTTTCACATAGCATAACAGTAATGATGGAGGCGATATGTTTTTAACCATATGCCATGCTATTTTCCACATGTCACTTACTACGGCTTCTTGTGGGAAGGAAGTGAAGTGTTTGAGATCAGGGCGAGTTTTGCCATTTATTTCAGTGGGATCAGGACTGAGCTGTGAGGGACCAGGGACTAAGACATGGGTGTTTGTATGGATCCAGCGTCCATAGTCAGGAGCAGGAGTTTCAGAGAAGCCCAGCTTGTAGAATAATTTTGGTTTACCTTACTTTTCTTATGTTATTTTTGCATTATGTTGATTCATAATCTGTCTTTGCTTTAATACCCCTATTGGTTCATTCTGTGGAACCACTTCACCTGTACACAACTAATTTGTCATTGAAAAAAAGGGTGATATGAATTAAATGCCATTCTAGTCATGCTCAGTGTTTGAGTTGCTTTCTCCTGTTTTAAAATATTCTTACGGTGCTTAATTCCATCATGATACTTGCAATAATTTGTTTGCATGTACGTATATGCACACACACACTTCTCAGAATTGAAGATCAATACTTAAAAATGACCAAGTCAATATGATAGTGTAGTCACAGGCTTGATATAATGTGGAACAAGAAATTAATAGAAGAATAAAGGAAAGGAGGGAGAGGTGGCAAGACAAGGGAACAGTGAAATAGAATAGGGAGAGAAATATCAAGAAGTCCAGTTTAAAAGATGGGAAAAATAGAACGTGGAGAAAGAGGAATCCTGCATGAACTTCTCAGACAGCTTTTCTCTTAAGGGAAGGGTAAAAATCTGGTTTAGTGAACTGAGGAAATGGGCAAATTTTGAGTTTATAGAAAGCAGAATGTTGCGTATCTTCAGCTTCCTGTAAGGAGGAACACTAAATGATGTTTCAATAAAACATAATTATAAACCACTGGATCTGCTACATGCACATTGTGGAGTTTCAGAGGAGAATGTATCTTAATCTCTTTTTACATGATACAGTTACTGTTTTGTTTTAACACGTAGCTCATGAGCGTATGCATTGTTTCCCTTTCCTCATATCCTCCGCATGTTGTTCCCTCTTACCCTCTTGCCCATGTCATATATATCCGAGTGATTTCAATGTGCAGATACACAGATCAGCAGTCAATGTTAACATTAGTTAGAGGGTTCTTTTGAAAATGACAGAAAATATCCACCACCTAGACAGACTGACCCAGAATCTGTATTTTAATTTCCAAAGGACTTACAATTATAAATGTTTGTATTCACTTCAGAAGTTTCTGTTGAATGCAGATATTCAATATTGGGTCTTTTAAACAGCCCAACTAATTCTCCATTATGAGTCAGTGCTGTCCTTCAAGTTAATGAGTTCAGTGATCAAGGGGAATTTGAGACCTATTATTGAGAACCACTAAGCATCTGTAAATTCTGCTAAATCTTATGGGAACTGCAGATATTCACCATTTCTGAATTAATATCTTAGAATGACTATTAAGCAAGGGACATCTTGATTTTTTGAGAAATAACTTTCATAATTCTTTGTTCTTTCTTTAAGCAAATCCAAACCAGCTCCACAGATTTCACCCAGTAAGTCTGTGGGAGGCGAGTTTTGTGTCGCTGCAGTCTTTGGATCATCAAGGTCGTGGTTTGCAAACAATCCTGGTCTGAAAAGAGAAAAAGGTTGGTATATACCAAAAATGGGACTTGCATTTAAATTGAAATGAGTTTATTTTCTCATTTTGTGAGTGGATGGTGCTTATCTGTAGATTTTGATCCTGAAACAGTGACAGTGGACATTTTGGGGAGCATGGTTGGGGTGCTTTTGGTAAATAGGACCAAAATGTGCAAGAAAGTTTGATTAGTGAAATCAATCATTGATTTTTTTATTATGATGCAATGACAGAAAACAAACTTTGGTTCAATTCAAAAATACTGTGTAAAGTGTTACTCTGAGGTAAAAGACAGACACCTTTGCTAAAGCAAATACGCAGGCATATGTTTGGCAACGTGTTGTCACCTGGACCCATCTTGGTGTGAAACTCTTGTTCCACCTTCTCTTAAATCAGATAATCATGGTTTTTTTGAAACAAAGGGAAAATTCTGTGCTTGGTACCATTTTCTCTTTGTCTTTCCACCCCTCTCACTTCTTTTAATTGGTGGGTTTGAGTGCAAGCGTATAAAGCAAGAGACTTAAAAGAATAGTCTACTATTCCTGTACACATTTTTACTGTTTCTGCTGTGCTGTTGCAGTAAGATTTTCTATCTTCTTGCAAACAGATCAATCAAAACAGTTTGTAGTGGAGTCGTTGTATATTATCAGTTGTTACGGCAGCCTGGTGGAGCATGTATTGGAACCACGTCCACTCAGCACTGCTCCGAAGATCAGTGATGATACACCTTTGGAAATGGTGACATGCCCAAGAGCCAGCTGGACTTTGGTTAGGTAGTTCATTCTTTTTACTGTTTCTTCCTCTTTTTGTCCAGGAAATGGTTGTGATTTTTTTTTTTCTGAAAGAGGTGAATGTTCATTCGTGTATGGCTGGTGAGCGGCTGAAACAGGTTGTCCAAAGAAGTGATGAATGCTCCATCTCTGGCAGTGTTCAAGGCCAGGTTGGATAGAGACTATGGTCTAGGGTAAGGCATCCCTGCCTATGGTAGGAAGGTTGGAACTAGGTGATCTTAAGGTCCTTTCCAACACTAACCGTTCTGTGATTCTATGAGTTTCACCCCTATTTTTAGCTTAAAGTTTATCTTAAAGACTCTTAAGGTTTTCTGTTGAAAAAGAGGGCTCTCAGTGTTCAAGCCTACCTTTTCCTGTAGTTGTGTTAGGGCTTACATGTCTGAAGGGGAGCTAAGCATTTAAATACTTCTATAAACACAGAGGTACATGAGTGTGTTTACGGATCAGTAGCGATCCTTATCAATTGGTGATTTTAAATGATCAGATTGTAATTTAGGTTTTTTACAGAAGGACTAGAAACAATTATTTTAAGTGTTAAAGTACAAAATTCTGCTGTGAGTCATGAGTGAGGTTTCCCCAGTGAAGCATTGCAAAGAATTCGGCAAGTTATCCTGTAAGTAGCTGAAGGTAGCATTTCTCAAGACAGTTGAAGAAATTCTTCCTGACACGCAGAAGAAAGTAAACAAAAATTGATGAGAAAGTGTTGTCAGTGCTTTTGACGTTTTAAAATATTCCCCTATCGATTTTCCTTGGCTCCTATATTCCTTAGTGCTGCTTATGGCTGGACTAGAGTGATCGATACTTGATTTACCAAGCTATTTAGATATGGCCCACCCTAATTAAAATTACAACACAGACTTCTAGACCATTATTGTTGAAATGAGTAGGTTGTAATGGAATTGAAAATTCTAATTGGATCAATAGTCCATAACTTTACACAGCTTTATTTTCACAGTTTGTGAATGCTCAATGACTTTACAGTATCGAAGTACTGCTAGTTAACAGAACAAAAAAGCTCCCCAGTTTCTGTTGTGTGTTTATATAACGTCAGCATGACATACAAGGGTCCTAAACATGTTTACCAACTTAATCTAAACCACCTTCATCGTGAGCAATCCATGTTGCAGTCAACAAACAAGTATTGTCTTTGCCTCACAATCTGTGCTATTTCGTCCTGCTGCTCAAGTGCCTGTGGTGTATTGCAGTGTTTGAACAAGCTAATTTAAATAATTACAAACATTTTGTGAGCTTGTATAGATAATTACATGTGATGACAGAAACACTGATTTACATTCTCTGTATTAGCTAAAATATTAATAGTCTTGTGTTTTACCTCAGAACTCCTCAGTGGAATGAACTCCAACCACCATTTAATGCAAACCATCCACTGCTCCTGGCTGCAGATGCTGTGCAGTACTACCAGTATCTTCTTGCTGGCTGTAAGTAGCTGACAACTTTTTGTCTTATGTGCACATTTTAAGCTGAGTGTGACTTAGTTTTTCAGCCTGCATTTATTTCAGAATACATTTAACCCCAGAATAGGGCTGATGTAACTATATTAGTAATGGTAGTGAATATAAGTATCTTTTTGATATGAATCAAAGTTGTGAGCCTGTCATATACCCAAAATGTGAGTGTTTGGCTGGCCTTGAAAGTGTGATTCAAAAGATCCCTGAAGTCCTCAGGGTTTCTTCACCTCATTTCTTCTCATGCTTTTAGCCATTTCCTCTCATGAATTCAGTACTCAGTGACAAGCCAGTGCATCTGCATTTTCCCTCTCCCCTGGAACTCCTGATTGCTGGGCTACTTCCAGCCAGAGTCTCAGACAGCTGCTTCCCTCGGGAGCCTTGGCATTGCTTCCAGGTTTGGCTGCCCACCTGCCTAGTCCTCTGTCTTATCCAGCCACATCGTTTGCAAGGAGCCAAGGCAATGCATATTCAGAAACATTTATATATCTATAGAGATATAGTATATGTATATTATATAAACCCATGTATTTTATATTGGTTTTATAGATAAATGAGTATTTATGTTATTTTTTATTTTGACCATGCAGAAAAGGGCATAATATTAACACTAAGTAACAATTCTCTATCTAGGATGTAGTCAAGATCAAAATGATATAGCAGTCGAAGTTTCACAAGGGAACAACTCTTGGCATATGTAAGGATACTCTTGGGGAAACTAGAGCCTCTGCACAGTTGTAAGTGCAGCCAACGCCAGCGCATGATGTGACACAGGCATTTTAAAATGCAGAAAGTGGACATCTGGGCCAAAAGGCAGTTCGAACATGACTGGTAAAAGTGACACTGGCGCCAGATTAGATCTGTTGCTTCTACCTTTCCATCTGTTGCATGTGCTTCGAGCTCAAAATGTTGTGGGAACCCACAAGGTTATTGTCTTGCTTGTTCTATGCTGCATAGAAAAAGGAAGAAAACTCAAAAGGTAGAAAAGAGTATGGAAAAGGTGATTAGTAGTGCACAACACTGTATTAGGTGTGCCTTTGGGCTAGAATTTTTTGCTAGATCCCTGCGTTGTTTTACTTTGACATAGAAGTATGAGAGTTCTGCTTTGAGATAAAAGGTCATTGCAAGGATGTATTTGGGTTGTATGATAGTTTATGATACAAATATGGATCTCTATTTTCAAATTACTGTGTCTAAAATTAGGTGTGCGAGCCTATACTTCCATTTTGAAATAAGTATTTTGAACTGTTGAGTCCAATCAGGTCAACAAATATATTTGTATTTTATATCAAACCTGTTAATAGACACCGTTAACTATAGAACATAGGTCTAGTTTCGTATTGTAGTTTAACGTGACTGCTGCCACATAGTCTGCTTATGCTGCTGATGACTCATTTTGGTATCAGTATTTTTATCCATTGCTTATGCATTGTTGTTGCTGCTGTTACTGAGTAGTCTTGAAACAGTCTCCAAAACCAGCTTTAATTTACAAACACTACCTGTGTTTGTGGGTCCTTGCAGCTTTGCTGTTTGGGCCAGATATATTCCCCCTCCTCCCCTTCCCCAGATTCTCTCCTCTAGTTTCAAGATGTCATTATCATCCATACTGGTTTCAGCTATTTCTCCTGCATGCTATCAAACATAAAATATATAAATTATTGTATGCAGCATGCAGTTCTTGCAGGATGAGTCCAAGAGCATAGAAAGCTCTCTGGAGAGTTCTGGACATTTTGTAGAAGTAGTTTGTCTGCTTTTTAGTTTCTGTTGAAATGAAAAACAGTGTAGTGCAATGATATGGTCTGAACAAAAACCTTTCTTTAAATAGCAAAGCTTATATACACAGATCACATTTATTCCACAGTGTGAAATCAGGGATGGATGTGGTTCACTCTATGTGTTTCATTAATGGCTCAAGTACGATACATGTCAAATAGTTTGGTATTGAAAGCTGTTTAAAGGAGAAAGAATGAGTTGTAGCTGAATTGCAGCAAAATAATGAATTTGGATTACTTGAATTACAGTGAAAACTTTTAAAATCAGGTTTTATTTCACATAATAGGAACTTTTTAAGATGTGTGTGAAATGTAAAGGAAAATAGAATAATAAACGCTACAGACAAAAAGGTATCTATAGAACACAGTACAAATGGCATTAATGGAGAAATTTGTGTGTATCTGATCTTCTTTGAAGTTTTATTTGTCTTTGGATTTATTCTATCTGGAGTTTCTCAATGAAGTTTTGGAAAAAATGGAGTTAGAGCAGGATTCCCACAAAACAGTCCAAGACACCTGTTGGCTTCCCCTATTAAATACATGCTAAACCGAAGTTATCTGTCTCTGCTTACCTGCAGTAATGTAATGGGCTGACATTAGCTGAAGCCTGTGGTTTGATGTGCTATCACTTCCGTCAGTAAGTTTAATTGCCAGCAAATGGCTAAATAGGGGTTTAGGGTGAATGTTACATCTGTCTGCCACGTTAGTGGTAAGAGGAATTCTGGCGCCATTTCAGGGTCACTATTTGTATCTGTCTATCAGAGGTAGAATACAGCAGTTTCTCTCAGTTTCTGTATAGCATTTCTGCCAATTGTTTGGCTCCATTAAGTGTGCAGGGGAAATAAAAGCCTGAATGACCAAGTCACAAGGGGGTATGGATAGACCCTTTCTTTGTCCACACTCAGAACATTGCATTAGGTCTCATTATCCATTTATAATAAGTGACCTTTGCCCCCTGGGTCATTGAAAAATACTCAGTGTGCTTTTTAGCACAGAGTACCTCTGTCAGCAGACGGACAGAACAATGAAACGTCTGGCGGTCTGGTTGGAGGGCTGTGCTCTGCAGGTCTGCAGAAGGATACAGTTTGATGCCAAAACACAGCACCAAAATCTTCCTTAGTCTCTGAAAAGCATAAAGTAGGCCAGTGAGTTCTTGTGATAAAGAGAATATTATAAAAAAGCTGTATTTAGTTGTTTACACACAGTTCAGCTTCTAATATTTTTAAAGAATCTGAAAGTTATACCCCCAGCTAATAAGGAAGTAACAAGGAACCATTGTTTGAAGAAATATATAGTACAACAAGTGTCCAAGACCTTTATCCCAAGGGTATTTGTAAGTGGATTAGCACAGCTGTTTCATTGCTTTGAGGTCATCTGTGACATCTGCTGCAGAAACCTGGATCAGAGTGCACAGTTCATATCTACCTGAGCGCTTTATCGCAGCTGTGGCTCACTGCAGAGAGGTGAGGAAGTGGATAGCAAGAGATTTGGACCTTTCTGTAAGTTCGTGGCTCAAAAGTGAACTTGCATGTTAAATTCCACAGCCTGCTGGCCTGCAGGAAATGTGGGTATCCTGCTCCTGACTGCTTCAGGCTTTCTGCAGTTTGAGAGTAAAAATAACCACTCCGGAGAATCAACTCACCTTCTAACAGCAGATTTCACACTTACTGTTGTTTTCATAAGAGTTCGTCCTGCAGAGCCAGCGATGTACTGCAGGCCTCACGTCCTTTGTGCTGGGTGTTAGATGTTTCTCTCCAAGCCGTCTCAGATTTAATACATAGTATTTTACCTTATTTGTGTCTCTAGTGTTCCCTCTTTATTTCCTTTGCTCTGAGTAACTCCTAAATCCAATCACAACAGAGGAGGGAAATTTAAGTCACATTTTATTTGTCCTAGATGTTTTTCTTATCTCATAAGTATCATCACCTGGTATTACACTATCACCGCAGGACTGTCATAGCAGACCTTACAGAGGAGGAGAGTTGTGCAAGGCACTGTGTGCATACTAGGAGGGTTTCTGGTGTCCACAGGAACTTGTCATTTAAAGGATGTGCCTTTCTTCAGAGAGTTGCCAAGTTTCATTATTACTTATTCTTTAAATAATACTTGCTTCCTGCTGTTTACTATAGGAATTAAGATGCTTCTGGTAGTATAAACTCTCAAGGCATCCTGTTAAGATGTACTTTCCTAGTCCCTGATAATCTGCTGTTTGTGTTCAGGTTTTTTCTCTAATGAATACTTTTCTATTGCCATGACCCGAATTCTTCCATATTTGATTGACTTAACCTGTGTTTCCTTTGTCTAACTTCTGTACCTTCTATTTTAGCATGTCTGAATTCATTCAGACACGTGCATGGCACATAGTGGAATTGTAATGAAAATAGGTAAATTTGCATAACAACAAAAAAATCATATGTCCTCATTTCATGCTTCTTATTTCCTTTCTTCCTCACCCCTCCTCTTTGAATTCACTTTTTCATTGCACTGGAGGAAGGGACTGTAGTTGAAATATCTGAAACATGGACAATTAATGTATTAACAGAAAAAAAAAAACCCACAACCTTGAAATCAGATCAAAAACTGACCAGAAAAGGTATTGAATAAAATGAGATACGATTTTCTCCTCTGGCTCTGGCAAGGGCACCTTCACATTCCAGGCAAAAAGTTTTGGCTCATCAGGACCAATTTTATGGAGATGACCTGCAGTTGTCAGAAGCAGGCCAATGACAAGAATTAATATATTAACTGGTATGCAGTACTCTGACAAATTGCTTACTAAATACATCAAAATTGATTGGACGTTCTGTGTTTAAATTGACAAATGACTGCATTAGGGGAAGGAGGGAAATCCATTAATTACAGCTGCCCTCAACCATAGGAAATGTAATCGTATAAATATAGATTTTGTTAAAACAAAAGTCTCTACTTTACTACAGTGTTGCTGGTAAGTGTACTTGCACCTCCTTGCTATTTAAACCTCCAATAGGAGGTATTGAAGACAGATCTTTGCAATTGGCTTTTAAATAATCAAAGAGCATTTCTGTTGTGTTAAAAGGAATGATGCAGTGTATCTTTATCCCACTCTGACCGCTTCTGGAAATTGTTTCTCTCTCAGAAAAATGGACACGTAGCTGAGGCATCTGCTGTCTCATTAATTGTTTATTCTAAATGCAATGTAATTCATATTCCATGATGTTAGGATTCAAACCAGCACTCTTTATTCTCGTTCTTTGTTCCTGTACTGGTCTTCAAGTAATATTTGCAGGGCTGTTACTTATTTCTGAGTAAGAATTTGCACTTGAGTTAGGCCTGAAGATATAATCAGTTTTATAGACTTCGTTAAGGGATTCTTGAAAAGATTAAGGTCTGTATTTATAACTGCCTTTGACTTCTGGCTGTTACAACAGATTTTCATTTCTGGACCAACTGTTGTACATATCTGGTGTTTTCCTGAAAAATTACTTTCATTAGAAGTCAAATTTAGTAACTATTCATTGTCTTCAAAGGGAGGAGGTTAGCCTTTCCTCACTGTTTGTTTGGGCTAAATGATAACACAATTTATACAGATAATCGCTCTAACTCTGACATCATGTTTGCACTTCCTGCTCCCTCTAATGAAAGCTACGCACCCTGAGCAAGAGTTTTGTCTCTAAGCAACATTGCGGTTCTTTATGGCCTATTTGAGATTCCTTTCATACATTCCATTGATGGAAATAAAAATTACATACATAGACCTAGTGATTATTGTGCAGTGGAAAGCAAGACTGAGAGTTAACAGTGGAGAGTGTATTAAATAACTGTGTTAATGTGTGCTAAGAAGACAGATACTATGAAAAACAAGCTACGATGCCTGTAATCACAGCCAATCTGCTGCCATACAAGTCGCACCAAGCAGACGCAGTAAGGAATCTGGTCATTCTGGTCTATAAACCTTTTTCCCTGGGCAGCAGAGCATGATGATGGGCTGGTAATAGGCTAATGAACTGGGACTGATAATTATATTTAGTGTTCTACCACTTCTCAGCCTTCTACCTCTTATTTTTCTTCTTGCACTCTTTTGTGTGTGCGTATTTAATCGTGTATTCTTTCTCTCACACTCATGTGAAACAATATATGTTATGGTACATACCCCACTATATCCATAACTATAGTGTGTGTATGTGTAGCATGTTCTGGGAGGCGAGAGCTGTATCTTGCTATGTGTATGTTCAATGTCTATCACAACGAAGCTTGATTTCTAATAATAAAACTGATCAAAACCAGAGCCTGTTCTGTAACAACAATTACGCTATCATGTAGTTACGAGGTGTTCAAAGCCTTTTTGCTCTGTTTCTTTGGCATCTCTGCATTGCTGCGGTCAGATGCGAGTCTGGAGCTGTTTCAGCAGTCAGTGCTTTCGGCTGCCCATTACAGTGTCTCTGCTGGGCTTTACCGGTTCTGCAGCACTTCAGAGCAAGATTGGGCAGTTTAGCATAATCCGCGATGAAGGCTATCTAAACAAAGCTCTCTGACCTTATCCTGAAGTGGGTAAAGCCCACTTGAGTTTATATGAGCTGCCGTGCTGTGAAGCCTGGAGAGGAGTTGGAGCAAGGATTGGTGTGGGGGTTAACGTTTTAAACTGCCATTATTTTTATGTACTGATTGTATGACTGTTGCCTAAACTACTGGCCTTTCCCATGTACCTGTGCTCCACAGATGAGGGCTTTCCACAAAATTGTCTCAATGGAGTGTTACGGGCTTAAAACTGCACGAAAATATGCACCATGTGTGCAGAGCTGGAGTGAGGGAGATGGCAATTGCAAAGCTGCAGGAAGGCAAATGGAAAGCTTCATCTGAGTGGCTGCAAAACCTGCCTTTTGGTGGATTGAGTGAGTCCCTGATCACAGGATGTTTGGATGGTTCTGCCAAGTTTCCCCTCCCTCTGCTCCCCTATTAGCTGCAATACTTCTGCCAAGAGTATTGCAGCTAACCCTTGGTTAGCTGTTAGCACAATCCACTTGAAGGTGGGAAACTGTTATATTGTTTTGGTATTTGGTGTACAACCAGCATATAGCTGAGACTTCATGTAGTTACTTGGATATATATGTTGAACGTTATTATCCAGATGGGATTTTATATATAAATATATATTCTAGATTCTCAGTTTGCCATTATTATTCTTTCTGCTTGAAATTGCCTCTGGCTAGTGTATCATTGTCATGAAATTCTACTTTGTTACACAATAAAAGAGTGCAAGATGCTTTTTAAAAGAACTTCCTGGGTCTTTGCATTGCTAGTTTCAAAGGAATTGTGCAGATGTCCTGTAAAAATCCACATCCTTGGGGAAAAAATTCCTCGAGATTTTGAGGACATTTCTATACAAAAAAGTGAGATGCAGAATTTCAGAAAATGAATTCTTAAGTGTTTATCTTGACTGAGGTATTCTCTCCAATTACATGAAAATATAGGTGTGTATATATATGTATGTATCAAGTGATAAAATATGTTGTAGATGAATTTGTGCAATTTAAGAAATATTTAATATCTGGAATTTTTTACTGAGTTTAAAACTGTTGCAGATCTTAAATATGTATAATCTATAAAGATGTGTATGTATTTTTTTATGACAACAGTTAAAAAATTTTGAGTTCAACTGATTCCAAGGATGCTTTTCTCTTACAAGATTGTTGCATGTATTTGGGGGTTTCTGGCAGTAGTCATAAACAGTGGAAACACAGTTTTCAGGTTTGCTTCTTATACTTGGAGGCATAACAGATTTCAAACTAATCTGGATCATCTCCCCCTTCCAGAAAAGGTGTTTCTAATGAAATTGTAGTTCATGGGGGTTTTTTAAGGGAAAACTATGTTTCCCTAAAACTGTAACATGCACTTCCTGCTCCCTGCAGGAAACAGGACTGAGTGGTAGAGGAGAGCAAATTGAATTTCTCGCTGAACATAGGACTGATTGGGGTAAATAGGAACAGGGTGAATGGCAGTTCATGAAAGAGCTGCATCACTGCATACTGGCAGTGAAGTAAATACTGATATATTCTTCAGCCGTAATTGTGAAATGATATAGACGAGGTGGATAAAAATTAACTCTGTAAGGTGCATTAGATGCTGGCAATGTATGTTAGATGTTTGATGCATGTGTACACCTGGACATGTGCACGGCGTCATCAGATTAACTCAGTACTTGCCCATCTTAATCCATATTTTATAAACTAAATGCTGGAAACAGCACTGCATATAGGAATTAAAATACTTTCAGATGTGTACAAACAACAATAATGAACAAGGGCACATGCTGAAATAGTTCTTTACTATTCTTACATGGTCATCTGGAACTTCTTAGAGAGGGGTCCATCAACACGAAGGGGTCAGTTTTCAAAGCAGTGTACAGGGATTTAGCCGCGCGACTCCTATTGACGTTAATGGGAGTCAAACGGGTAAATCCCCACGCACCGCTTTGAAAATTTACTACTAAGCCTCTTGACTTCTCACTACATACTTTGATTGTAACAGTAATCCATGGTTAACATAATTTTCCCGACAATAATGTCAAACATACTTTTGAAGTCAGTGAATTATAGAAATAGTTACCTCTTCCATAATTCTTTAAAGATGGCCATCAGATGGATTTTGCCATAGGTTCGTGCAGTTGAAATTATTCTTTAACTCAGGAAAGAATATATATGTTATCCTTTGGTACAGAATGATAGTCTGCTCACAGTCTGAGCATTTGAAGTGTTGAACAGCTTTAAGATGCTCCATACTGTGAGTAATGTTGGGTTCTAGCTCTGCCCACTTTTAGAAGTTCACTATACTTGAGTGATTTCCAATGGGGACTTTAGAAACAGAAGCTGGAGTTAAGGCACAGTGAACATACACCAGTATTGCAATGCAACCAGGAATAATGGTGAAGCCTGGACACCTTATCAGTACCTTTTTGAGGGAAAAAGAAAAAAAGCCAGGCTGTTGACTGTCAGACCAGCATAAAGTAGGAGCAAGTAAAGCAGTCCTCAAAGCTGGGAAAATCTAAGGAGAATTCATATCCTGATTACAAACCTGCTTATTCCTTCAAGATTGAAGTGCTGATACAGAGAATGGATGGTCTATAAAGCACCTAATAAACTGTGGGCAATATATAAATAATGAACGATAAATCTATAAGTTAGTTGGCGGTGTGAAATAACTGTTAGGCTGACTAACTGGTTTACAGGGGGCTTTTTAGCTTAATTTTATGATATATACACATACAAGAATCTCAGAAAGTCCTAACAGGAAAAAAATGAGTGGGGAGAAGTTTTGGGTAAAAGAGGCTATTTTAATTTGCATGGCATGTTCCTGCAGAAGTTTACAAGCTGAAAAATGCATTAAAACCAGAACTTTATTTTGTAACATACAGCCACGAGTAAAAACACATAGAGCATATCACTAAACTACAAACAGTTTATTTTAAAGGTGGCTGTAAGCATTCTGTCTAAAATGAAAATCTGGTCTTCACTCTATTGTCAGACTTGAGCAGAGGTAAAGCCAGCAGTGCATAGAGGGATGTGCTGTAAGGGAAGATTTAGGAACATCACTGCAGTAAAACTCGCTAGGCAGTTGCTGGACTGGAACTACATGGCCAATCTGACTGTGGGATACTGAAACCAACCTCTGGTGAAGTGAGGTCACATCTATAAGATGCAAAAAAGGTGAACCTGTTGAACTGAAGTGGCTGCATATAGACCTAAACCAGAACTGTGACATTCTACTTGCCATGGGTAACACGATGTAACTAATGCACCAGCGGTTCCAGAAGTAGCATGAAGTAAATCATTCAGATTGTGGAGCTTAATTTTAACAGAAGTACTCCTGAAGCTTGTTGACAAGCATGTGATTACCTCAGGTCTCTAAAACACCTCCGATCATTTCACATGAATCTTAGGAACCACAGAAAAAGCATCAAAATCAGATGTTAGTGTGTGATTTGTACGAGAACAAGGAATATGCAAGTTCTTGTTCTATGTACTTGTTTGTCTGGAGATCACTAGAGACTGCACGTGGACACAGGACAGACTTTAGACTTAATGAATCAGTTGGGAAGTTCTTGTTTCTATTTCTACAAGATTTTAGAATCTTATTTCAAATTATAAATGTTGTGTATTCAGCTGAAATAAAGGAAGGCTCTCTGGTTGTCTGCAGGCATGTGTACAGCAGGCAGCACGGAACAGCCTTTATAGTCTGCAAATGCCTTTGCTCTCAATTTGGACAAACATACACCCCTTAGAGAAGAGCACATTGAGAATTTCATATATAACTCTCAATTAAATTGAATTGTGTAAAGCTTATTTATATAAATGAGAAAATTAAAACCTTTTGGTTCAAGAAGTACAGAAAACAAAGTAAAACTAATGATTTATTGTTCACAAATTAAAACCATAAGTACGGACACTACAATTGAGCTGTAGTGTTTCTTTGTTCCAACACTTTTATGCTGCTGAAAGATGACCATTTATAATCTTTGAATGAATAAAGATTTGTCTTAGGTTTAGATATTTATGGTATAATTAGCCCATCTATGAGCAAAACCACTGGTTGTTAATTCCAGTATTCATCAAGCGTGTGTATTTGTCTAGGTCTCGTTCACGTGTAAAGAATGTCTATGCAAATTATCTGAGGTTAATATGAACTGTTTTCTTCATTTGTTATTAAGTATCATGGAAGTGTTTCAAAACAATGTATTTGTTTTCTCATACTTAATCATTGAACTGTGTGAATCAGGACCTGGAGTTCCAGAGGGGAATCAGCTGAGCTGTACTTCAGCCTTTGTTTTGGCTTACGTTGAAACTTTTGTCTAAGCAGTCACTTCTGTGCAGTTTTCCTGGCACTATCAATTATCACACAAATTGCTAACTTTGTAACGTGGGGTTTTTCAGACCTTTGCCTTTATAATAGTCTTTCTTCACTAGTAGGAAGATAAATCCTGCAGTCGCAGAGAAGGGAGTCTGTAAACTTCAAAAATTTACCTTAAATTATGGGTAAGCACCTGTACCTTTGATTTGGAGGGTAGAAAATGAGGTGACAGCGTTCAAGTCATGAAAGAAGATAAGGGACAACAATTTTTGTTGAAACTCTGTTTTTCCTCAGTTAAATGTGGTTCAATAGAGCAAATCAAGATGGATGGGCAGGAATATATTCCAGATTTAGAGTTGATGCAGATCACTTTTCACTTGAGGGAGGACAGAGATTAAAGGTGCCACTACCATTTTTGAGCAGCTCAAAGATGGTTTTTGCCCCTTGCCAAGTATTTATGGCAATGCTCTGGCTTTTGCTGTAGATAGCAGTTAAAAAGTGACCTCAGTGCTTGCTTATAGAGTTTTTTGCATTTATAAGCAGACTCTAGGAACTCATATCCTCTTATACTGCATAAACAGAAGTTGTATGTTGCAATTCTCACCTTAGGTTTTTAGTAAATACTTATTTTCTTTGTACTTTTTCACTCCATGGGTAATTGTACAGATTTCTGTGTGTTTGTGTATTTCTAGATTAAACAAACTCGGTTGTGTTCTGATATTTGATATTTGTTTGTTCCAGATGTTGCAATAAGAATAGCAAAAAGTTAAAAATTGGCATAGCTCAGACACAAAGCATTGAATTGATTATTTTAGGAAGGTACAAACCACCTGCAATTGCCAGTAAAATACCTCTGTGCAGCAAGGGCTTCCTTGCTTATTGTCTATGTGTGTGCTATTTGTGACTTTCTCAATGAAAGAGGAATTACAGGAGCACAAGAAAGAGCACAACTTGCTGCAGAGCTTTTGAAGAATTTGAATTTGATTATTTGCTATCCTGCTTTATGGTGAAATTATTTGGAAATTGAAAAACCTCTGTTTTAGCATTGGAACAGTTTCGTGATGTGTCAGAGGCGGCTGTGATTTCCAGTGTGAATTCAGATTTTCAAAGAATTAAACTGGAAGATAAAAGATTATTTTCGAGCTCAAATTCCTGGAGATGCCTCTCAGGGCATAAATTAATCTTGCCTTGGAACATGAGAGCAATGCAAGAGGTGTGCGACCCAGAAATGGAGAAAGAATCGGGTTTACATTTTTAGAACGTTCTTGTTCCTGTAACTCCAAGGGCATTTTTAACTTGAAAAAACTGACCATATGTATATCTGTGACAAGCAGTACAGCTATGGCAAATCTCCAGCAAGGATCACTTGTCTTGTAAGGTCATATCTCGGAGAAGGCTGCTTGCTCCCACGAAGGGCAGTGGGAGTCGAGCTTGCCTTGCCTCTGCTAAGGTTGGGACCATCGTTACAGGATCCTGCTATCAAAACCAGACTCTCTTTAAATGCCTGCTTTTGTGATAGGTGTGGTACATAAATGCTGTTTTATTAAATAGCAAAATAAATTACCGAGGTTTGACCTCAGCTGAGGCTTTATCACTGTTGCCCTGCTGGTGAACTCTAAGGCAGAGCTTTTTCATGGAATTCAGCATGTCGTCACTTTTGGTAGAAAGAGTTAATGCTGTGCTCTGAAGCTGCACTGAGATGTGTGTTATTGCAGTGCTGTGATTCCTCAGGAGAAGGCATACAGCCCAGGACCAAAACTATTCTTAAATCTGAATTTCTTTCTCACTGTAAAGGCATCCTGAATCTTCAGTAGAATGTAGGAGTATTACACAAGGGAGAAATACAGTGACATGGCAGGGTGGATGCTGCTCCCTCGGCTAGCGTTTTTGCTGCTAGTCGCTGAATAGCAGCTTCCCTAATCTTGACAGCTCTAGTAGTTGCCCCTGGGGTAGAAAGAACAAAAAAAAATTCAGAACAGTCCATAAAGTTCCTGTTGGTTTGAAAGCAAAAACATCTGCTAGAGTCATGAACAGTTTGTTAGCGGAGTTCAATAACAGGAAAGCCTGCACTTGATCAGCTGTGCCCTCAGAAACCGACATTGCTGCAGTCAGTAGAATTTACTGCAGGGGAGTCAGGAGATATGGGGAAGATTATGGCAACAGCAAAACGTGTCAAAATAATGGCTTTGTTCCATTGGTTTCAAATACAAACTTTACCAGTAAGGAAGAAGTGTGGGCATTATGGTTTCATACTCGATGTTTACTGTGAATCCTCAGCTGTTTGTAATCCAGGGAGGTATGTGTATTTTCTTAGTAGGAATTTGGTATGGGCTGGATAGACACATCCGTAAGTCATTGAATTAGATCTGTCACGGTTATAATGAAGAAGATGAATGTAGTTTCTATATTATATTATCTTGAAAAACTGATGAACACACACTGCTGAAATAATGCCTGTGGTGCCGAGGTGTGGATGTGCACACACAAACAGGCACAGGTTCTGTTGATTTCAGTGAATATGGCAATATCTCATGGGAAGAACTTGGCACTTTGTAAGACTATGTCCAAATATATAGAGCATTTTGAGTAATTCTTTCATAAGTCAGGCCCTGAACTGAATTGATACATGGCAGTTTCCAAATACGAACACTCCATGATACAGAGGTGTTAGAAATGGCTCCATAGCTGAGGTTGGGTTGAGATACCCTCTTATACAAACAGAATGAAAATCTTTTATTTCATATAGTGTATGGATTTATGAAAACCCTGTGCTGTTTATATTACAGAGGCGCCGTTCTGTATTTATGGTTACAATTGTGTCTGCGCTGCCATTATAAACTCCTATTATTAGGGGTTTACAACATGGCTGTAAAAATTTGTAGTGGATGGAAACTTGACACATAAAGGTCAACTCTGTAATAATATGGTTTTTAAAAATCAATTTTAAAAATGTTGAGTCATTTTTAGATTATGTTAATATAAAAATCTTGGTTCTAATTTTAGGATTGTACAGCATCTTAATGTTATAGCATAAAACTCACTTGTTTTACCAAAGTAAAAATACCCTTGTTGCAATTGCTTCTTCTAATTTGCTCTTGTGGTGTTTACTCTTCCCTCAAAGTGGGTATGGTTTCTTGGTATTGACTCCAGGGCTCTAACAGGCCCCTGACAGTAAGCAGGTACAAGAAAATGAGAAATACCTCCTGTCGTATTGTCTGGGGTACTCTCTTGCATTTTGCTTTTTCTAAGCTCCTTTGGCTTTCTCAAGTGGGAAGTTTTGGTTAGAGCAATGTAATGCTGCAGCTGTAAAGTAGCTAGACTGTAAGCTTTGCTAATAGATTTAAATGTCTCAGGGACCAGGCATCATGAAATATTATTCTTTACAATAATGAGTCTACAGTTCTTTCTCTCTTTTTGTGGAGTGTTGGAACACTAGATTGTGATTTTCCCTGAAGTTGGATGTGTATATGGTAATCATTTTAAAAGTGGTTTGGCTATCATGCAGTCTGCAGAGCTGAAGAACTTGCATCTTTCTGTTGTAGTGAGCCCATATGAAGATGAATAATGGCAGTGACTAGAGGAACAGAACTAAGTTAGTTTTGTTCTAAAACACAAAAACCTCTGTGAATTGAGGTTATTTATTTACATCAGTCTTTTGAAAGCAGCAGAGATGTAGGTATTTAAGCAGTTAATAGTAATGTGAGATTCTCACAATACTGTCAGTAAAAGATTTGCTGGTGGGCAGTGCGGGCAGAGCTGATGTTGAGTCAAACCGAAAGATGACCCAGCTTCAGATCTCTGGTAATGACTGGAAGCAGAGTCCCCATTGTCCAAGAGCTTGGAGGTTATGAACTTGATGGTCTGAAGGTCCTTTCCAACCCTAATTATTCTATGATTCTGTGATTCTGTGGTTCTTGGAGGTTGTGTCTGGACCGTTGTGTTTAGTAGCCACTGATGAATTTCTCCCTTGGCTTGCACTAATGTGTCTTTCTAGTTATCAGTGTCACCTGCAGCTGACCTGTCCAAAATTGTGATACAGTATTACTGCAGTGCACTGCAAACCTCAAATACAGAATTGCTGGTATTTTACAGTCCAGTGAAATGATCTCAGTGTTTAGTCTTTGTAGCAAATTAAACATCAAACTGTACTTTGTTATGAATTCTTAATATGTTACTCCTGTAATGAAGGGTGACACTAAGATGACAATTAAGCACTTCCAATTAAATTGCAAAACAGTGAAATCCTAAAATTCAAGTTGTTTGTATAGCAGATTTTAATTATCAACATTAATGTCGAACTGAGAATGATGAAGTTCATGAAGTCTTGGAAGTACTTTGTGTTTGAAGTCAGTACGTGGACCAGTGCCTTGGGATAGCTTTTGTCAGCTCACTTTAGCACAGTTCACATTCTGCAAAGTCTGTAGAAAAGGCTTACATCACTGACAGCAGCGTTTCTCAGTGGTAAATTCCTCAAGGCAGATGGTTGTCATCTGTATTGGGCTGTTCTGTATGTTTATTGGGTAGTTAAGGTTGAAAGAAGAGCCAACTAGGTTATCATAGTGGCTGTATGTATACATTCAAGTCAAAGAACAGAAATCTTTTCATCACTTTTGATGTCAATATTTGATCTCTTTCAGTGCTCCAACAAATTGTCGCAGATTTAGGAAAATATATACAGTGCTGTGCCAATAACTCACTGAAAAAGCTTTTTTCATAAAAAAGCATTTAACAGTGAATCTGATCTTCCAGTTTTCTGGTTTCTTTCAGTGGTTCCACCCGGGAGCCCTGGACCGATCACTCGACACGAGTCGTACGACAGCTTAGCATCTGACCACAGCGGGCAGGAGGATGAGGAGTGGCTCTCACAGGTATGCTTTCTTGAGCGTTCCAATTCAGGAGTAAAACTGTAATTGCATCCACTGGAAGTAAAATCCTCAACTTTCCTCAAAATGGAAAGTAAGCTTCCAGCAGGCCATGGGTATTGCTGTGTGCGAAACTGACCTCAGCCCTCAGTTAACATGGTATGAATTTGATGGTCTTTCCATTTTATACCAACTATACAAGCTATATTAAAAATGAAATAAAGCTTCCATCATTACTGGCATACGTCCTTGGGAAGTTCAGGGTGAAGTAGGAAGTTTCACTTGGCAACAGAAAGTTACCTCTCTTCCTTCTTCTTTGACGCGGTCCTCTGCAAACATGGATAAAGGAAGTTGGCTCGGCAAAATGGAGATGCCTTTTCACTTGTGACCTGTGCTATACTTACTGCATTTTAACATTAAAATGGTAAATGAACTGGTTCACTTCCTTCTTTTTCTGGTTATCAGCTACTGCATTTCCTGATGATAATTCCTGTGAGTTATAGCTATGTACAAATATATATAGTGCTTTAAAATGGTCATGCCTGGTAGGATACTTTTCTGTGAGGTTAAATTTTTGTATTTTTATCAATTCTTTCTTTGTTTCAGTCAGTGAAACTTCTCTTTAAGAACTTGGTACATTCTTGAGTGTTTGGCTCAAAACATAATTTCACTTTAAGAATGTGGGTCATGAATAATACACTGAGGATTAGTTCCTGTTAGTAGGAAAAGGTTAGAGTTAAATAAATAAATAAAATTTACAAATGCTCTGGATTTACCAGATCAATTACAGGCTACCTGATACATGAAATTCATCCTGACAAATTAGGTGGGTTTCCTTTGGTTTATGAACAGTGTTGTTATGGGAATGATGCATAAAATGTGTTGCTGGGGTGTATGGCATAAATATGAAATATTCATGGATGTGATTTGCTTCTCCCACTGGTGAATAAATCATACACAGCATTTTCCTAAAATGAGAAGTTGGGTTTCCACATGGACCGGTCCAGAAGTGGCAGTCATTGGGGAATCTGTTCGTGTGAATCCACTTCCTGGCCTGAGTTTTCAGCTGTGGCTGCACATCGATATCTCTTCTTTGCATATGCTTTCTCTAGTCAGAGCATAAAGACGGTGAAACTACTCAATCAGTGCAGTCAACAGGAATTTTATCACTGAGCTCACTGAGGCCAAGATTTCACCTGTGGTTTTCTACCTACCCTCTCCAGTACTGTTTGGGTAGTTGAGTTTATTTTACTGTTCCGGTGACTTTCTGATGCAGTGTGCAGCCTCAGGAAAGAGACCGTAAGGTAAATGTACATTAGGGGGTTGGTTTATTACTAATTCTTGGAAGATGTAAAATGGCAAAGGAACCTAAAACTTCTTGAACTTCATCACATCTATCCCTCTAGAAGAGTAAATATATTTATAAGAAAAAAAGAACCTCCAAGTGATGTCACAGAGCACAGATAATTAAGGGAATGCTTCCAGAATGTTTAATTTTTCTGAGTGTAGAGTGCTGATAGCTCTTCCGAGCACGAAGATGCTAGCATTCTCTGCACAAGCCACTTCAGATTAAGCCTAAAGTGCAAGTATGTTTTTCAAAATTAAAGTGTTGTTATCAACAGTAACAGCATGCAGTGAAAAAACATCGCCCTTCACTTCAACTTTTCAATTAGAACAGTGGGTAATGTGTGCTGTCAGTGTGAAGTAGATACAATATGTTTGTTCTGCACACAATGGGAGAGTGAATAGGAACATCTGGCCGTAGCCTCAGTAAAATTGCAAAGGCATCTGTTTACCTCTCGGCTCTGTGACACTGATGGTTTCAAGCTTAAAATATACAGATTACTTTATCTGTGGCCTAATTTACACTGCTACATAAAAGCTACTTGCCTCTGAAACGTCTACAGTCAGTCTGAGTTACACTAAGATAAATGCAAAGATGGAAACAGTGCTAAATAGGCTGTGCATTTGATGTCTTCCGTTAGCAGAGAACCTAAACAACATTATCGAGTGTTTAAAATTGCTTCTTAAAGAGGTAAGGATTGCTACTAGTATATATCTATGTCATCTATGTACAAAAATATATTTTCATTAATTTCCTCACTGAACTCAGTTTTTGCTGTGAAGCTGATCACTGTTTTAGCAGAAATCAATAGGGATTCAGCTGTCTGGTTTTGTCATCTTAAAATCGTGAGTTCACCAGAGCTTAGTTATTTCCATTTCATATTTCCTTTTTCTGATACTTAAAGGCTCTTTTTGATTTTTCGGACTGTATTACAGAAGACTTAAGCTTAGGTTACCTTTGAATTTACATGGCCCACTTTGCCCTGATCATACACATTTCCAGCAATGTCACCATCTTTAATTTTCATGGTTGTTTGCATTCCTATAGTTGACTTACTTAAGAGTTTGCCAGAATTGATACTCCTCAGGTTTATAGTTATCAGTGTGAAAAGACATTTTGAAAATACTTTGGATTCTTCGTTGACAGAAATAATTGGAAGTTCATCTCTAGGCTCTCACTGGGAGGAAATATGAATATTTGAAGTTATTGTTTGTTAGACACACCACCTGTGTTCTGCATTTTGGAAGTAGGCATGGAACTGTGAAGTTTCTGTGTCTCTGTGTATATCGACACATCAGTGTAGATACAGTAAATATATCATGTACACCTATTATATATGTGTGGTTGTTCACTGCAAGCCAACCCTGTTTTAACTGTTAGAATTCCAGTTAATATATATGCATGTGTGTAGCTGCCCTTCTAAACTCCATGTGTTGCACATACCTGTTATATCACATCTGCATAGTAATAAGAGTGACTTGGGATATTCGGTGTCTCACAGAGCACTTCACATTGCTTTCTGCTTCAGGTCCTGTAGCTTCCCAGCAAGATGGTCTCTGCCAGTGGTATCCTCAGATATGCCAACAGTAATTAGGAGCTTTGATTTGAAATACAGTTCACACCTATGTACATGTGAAGCAGTGCTGTTTAATGTGTGAACTTTTAGAAAGCAGCTGTAACAAAGCTGTAACAGCTTGCTTTGAAGAAATGCATCCCTTGACCTGGTCAGGATTGAGGTCATCTGGGAGAGGTAGTCTTCCCATTCCTTGATCTGCTCTGTGCAGATGCAGGCAGAAGTGTGTTCCCCTGTTTGCTACACCACCAGGGTAGCTTTTTAGCAGTACATATTTCAGAATGGCAAGGGGAGGAAGAGCAGGATCAGGTGAAGTGATAGCGAGGGTGCAGTGTTCATCTTCAGAACAGTTTCAAAACTGGGATGCAGTGTTCTCAGGCTGGTGGTTCATAGGCTTTCAAGGCTCTGCAAAAAGCTCTTGGCTTTGGCTGGAGCATCCTGTGTCTAGCAAAGACATTCTGAATTTTCCCCTGTTTGAGATTCCTTCAAACTGATGGCACAAAACACTCTTTTTTGTTTGAGAGCAGCAGGATTCTGGTGATTCAACGTACTGAAGGAACCATTCATTCTATCAAGTTGCAGTTTTGTATTGAGCATTTCCCTATATTCTCTTTCCCCAGGTTGAAATAGTGACTCACACTGGGCCTCATCGACGTCTGTGGATGGGCCCACAGTTCCAGTTCAAAACAATCCATCCCTCAGGCCAAACTACCGTCATCTCATCCAGTTCTTCAGTGCTGCAGTCGCATGGTCCAAGCGATACCCCGCAGCCTCTTCTGGACTTCGATACAGATGATCTTGATCTCAACAGTCTCAGGTAAAAATAAAACCAATTTCCAAGCTGCTTCACATTTGTTGTGTGAATAACTTGCCTCATGCTTAAATGAGGCCATCTGTGGAGAACGTGTAATAGTTTTCATCAGTCTTGTCCAGATGAAAGTCTTAAAAGTGTGTGTGCCTCAACATCAATAAAAATTCACCCAGGCCAAGCAGCTCACATTCCTTTCTGCTGCTTCTTCTTGGGTAAATGACAGTGAAAGACAGTACAAAGTCTGGTGCCTTGTTCAGCATCATCTTGGCTTTCACGGTTTCTGCATTGCTTAATAAATTCATTTTCTCAGACATGAATGGGAGCTTTATGCCATAGATTTAGATGCTGACTGTGAAGCAGTCAGTGTGTTGGAACAATAAGTGAACTTCTGGAGTGTTTTTCCTCTCCCTGTTTTTTTCCCCTTTCCTTTGCTTCTTTCTTTGTACTTCTTTTTCATGTATTTAATTCACCTTCTTTTGGACATTACCTGATTTGGAATTGAGGGCAAGAGGTTGACCTAGGAAAGGGAAGGAAGGTAAATGTGGGTTTATATTTACTGAGAGCTGGTGATTTTTGTAGAAGTACTTTATGCACCATGTGTTTCTGTGTCCTGTCCAGTAACTCAGGACTTAACGAGTTTCCATGCTTCTGACTGTGCATGTGATTTGAAGTCAAAAGTTCTGTGGTGTGGACTTAGTTTGGGACTCTGTCTGAAACTCTTATGAGTAAAACAAGAGATGGATAATATGACTAATCCCATTAAAACTGGGCAGATTGTCCTTGGACTGAAAATACATGGGTTTGAAATGTGTGATTTCTCTTGCATGTAATTGCTCCTGCAAGTAAGGATATGACTGTCAAATACATTATTTTTTTTATTGTATATATGTATACATATGCAGAAAGAAAGCAGAAATTAAAAATAATATAAATACCTGTTACAAAAAGGGCAGACAGTTGCAAATGTCTTCTCTCCTAAACTGACAAGAAAATGCTGCTGTTCAGGAGGATGATAGAGACTTTTTAGCCCATTTGGGTAGGCTGAGCTTCTGCCTTTAGGTTTTCTGAGAGCTGTAGCCCAGACACAGTTTGGGGATATTCATTCTGTGTAGAGTCTCAGTCTGTCTCTAGATGGATTATGCAGGTCTTGACTCCACAAAGCAAATTAAAACACAAGTTTTCAACAGTTGCTTGATTTAAAAATAAATAGTTGCTTAATTGGTTGAGCTGATTCAGGTTTGTGATTTAATTACAGCCCTCATGAGCAGTGACACAAGTGGTAACTATAACTTGTTATTTAGGATTCAGCCAGTTCGGTCAGAACCTGTTAGCATGCCGGGGTCACCACGTCCAGTTTCTGATCGCAGAGGAGGTTCAACAGTGATTGATGCTACCTCAGGTAGAAACATGTTGATTTCATGTTTTCTTTGATATTCATCAATCTTGTCTTTTTTTGTCTGGTAACATGTTTACTAACTATTGCCATATACTTAAAAGAATATCATGATTTCCAGCTGCACAGTAGGGTAAGTGCTGTCTTATACAAGTACTTAATGAAAGCTACCATAATGATGAACTTTTTTCCCCCTCTTACCACTCAAATGTGAAGTCACAGCATGGTGGTAAGATCCGAACACAATATTTACATGAAGTTTAACATGAGCTAGAGAATGCTAAAACCTGCCTAAACTAAAAAGCAGAACATATGCAAATACTAACACTGAAATGCTTTTATTAATGAATGCCTAAAGCATAGAATATTACAGTTCCATCTCATTTATAAAATAGCTTTCATTGAAATGTAATCATAAATGTAATTGATTTCTGTGAATAGTCAAGACAACAGGATAGTTTATCTAATGTTTGTGTAATAGGCACATTTTCACTACTCTGCTCTAAAAGGGCATGTAAGTTTAATACTACAATGGTTATGTTAATATCAACATAGTAATATATGTACTATGAAGTTTTCTTCTTTTTTTCTCAATGGTGGGGTATAATCTATGTAAAGAAGCAAGAACAGCAGAGCTTTATATTCTGGTGCAGCTGTATAGCCTCTGAAGTGTCCACACAGCAGGATTTTGTCAAATAATATCTCTCACAAGTAGAGTTATTAAACACACAGCATCAGTCAAACAGTCAAGTCAGAGAGGATTTTAATCTTTAGTGATTTGAAAATCCCTGGAGATTGCTGATTGGATTGAGGTTAAACTATAAAAAGAGACTGTAACACACACAGAAACTGGTTTCTGAAAGTTGTTTTAAAGAGAGCTATAATAAAAGCTCCTCTTCCAGCCTGTTTGCTGTTGATATAAATTCTGAGTCCAAGATACTGCATTGTTGCCAAATTAGTTTATTGGGGTATTCCAGGATATTTCTTAGATGTGTTTATAACTGAGTTCAATAATAACTACATTTGCTTTGGATATTGAAGATTGTCATTTTAAATTCCATTTCAGATCTTTAAAACTTGTTAAATTAACTCACACAGAGCTTAGACCAACATCTGATGCTGGTTATTTAAGGGGAATTTTGTTTTACTACGTGGCAAAGTAATTTTGAAAATAGTGGTATGGTACAGAAGAAAACAAATGCATCAGGTTGGTTTGTTTGTTTTTACTGGTTCATCTGTGCCTATTAGCCCTAAAAGGTTACACGCTTGAATCATAAGAGTGCTTCTGTCTGTGTAGCTCACACTGCAGATTCAGTGATTAACAGTATAGCTGTTCTTCACTCTCAGCGTGCCTGTGCCAGCTGATACAGATGGAGATAGCTGGGTTATCAGTGTTGGTTTTCCTTTCCTCTTGTGTCTGAATGGAGCAGTGCCATTACCTGTTTCAGGGATGTGTAATAATGCTGAAATACAACCACTCTGTAACCATAACCCACTCTAAAACTGTGCTAGTCCATCTACAAGAGAAACAATGAACCCCATAGGGATGTATCTCTTCTATGCTAAACAAGCTTTGCTCAAGTGTGGATGGGCCTTAATGTGAAATGGCTCATGTGAATGTGATGAAGCTCTGTTGGTAATGCCTTTAACATGTGTGTCCATATTAAAATTGCCAAAGTCAATTGTATACATGATTGTGACACTGAAAATATATTTACTGTACAGCAGTGACTCAGTTTTGTTATAACACCTCATAAGTTTCTTACAAACAATACATGGATTTTGTTAGGGACATGCTGATAGCAGTATTTTATTTAACTTCACTGCCAGACACTTTGGATTTGAATTGATTTTTGATTCAGGGACTTTACCATCTATGTGCAATTGTTGAATTGTATGATCCGCCTTCTTTCCCATGCAGGAATTATTGGCCCAAATTAGGGTAGATATGCCAGATTATGTGTGATGAAATAGGGCTGCGAGTTCTGCTCCAGAGGAAAGAATGCACAAGGGAAAAACATGTGCTGTTTTTTGAGATCTCATGCTACTCTTGTGGCAGAGCCCAGCAAGGCAAGCAGGGTATTTTGTGCTGACTTTCTTCTCCTCCCACCTTTGAGATGTGCAGAAAATTACATTAAACTCAGCTCTGAATCTAAAGGTTTTATTGTAAATACAGTTCATGTATGACATTGTATTTTTTGTGTTCTCATCCACTACTGTAAGTGTTCTCATTTCCTGCTATTACCAAGGCATGCCCTAAATGGCTTACATTCTTTATGAAAAACAAATCTATTGGAAAATACATTTTTAGGTTTGAAGGATTTTTAAGTAGGTCATAAATTTTTACTGCCTAAGCTGAACCAGGAAGTGATTCTTCAGTTATGACCCATACATTCGAGTCTGTTGCACTTTATGAAGATGCTTATCTGGCTGTTTGATTGCCTGTTGCTCGGAGATACAACCAGCGTGGCGCCTCTTCTTATCTAACTCCATCGCTTGTTCTTCCTATCAAGAGATTGCAAGTACATGTTTACCATCTTCCATTATTCTTTTGCTATCCTTGATAGCTTCCGTCCTTCTCCCCTGTTGGTGACAACTCTGTTGTCCCTTAACAAGAACTTTGTGTAGGTGTTTTTTGTTATTTTCACATGTCTGTAGATCTGTGGTACTCTAATGTCAATATTCTCTCATAAGATCATTTGCAAAACTCTTCATTCAAAAAGCACAAAACACTTTAATGCTGCTATTAATAATGAAACTTTGCAATGGCATTTTCAAGGTGGATGGTCACATCTGTAAAGATTACTAGGATAAATGAAAAAAATGTGCATTTCAATATGGTTATCTCAACTTAAAATTATCCTAAGGTATTAGTCCCTGGGTTGTTTGGGGGGTTTTTGATGTGTGGCTTTGATTGCTTGTTTGTGGTTTTTAATGAAATCTTTAAGAGAAGTTCACAAGATGTAGTCACCTAAAGCTAGTGGACATTTGTCCCTCAATGCACACATTTTAGTCATATGCATCATAGAATATACCCTTAAGGATTAAATGCACTGGAATTCCAGATGCTATTCCAGATTGACAGTTAGAAATGTTAAAGGGACAGCACTGAGTTTAAATCTTTATAAAGCATGAAGCCATTAATAAAAAAGCAGTAAAAGAACCATTACTATACACATAGTAAGTGCACACTCTGTGTAGCAAGCAGGCGTATGTGCTTGTGTGCCTGTGTCTGTCCTTCCTGAAGAAGTGCTGAGCCTACTGGCTCATTGTGTTGGGTTTAACAACGGTGGGGTCTTAGTAAGTCAGGTTATGTTTAAGACTTTATTAGATACCAGAGATGAAAGAGAAACCAGACAAGTGCCTTGTCTGCAGGAGATGCTGCTACACAACCAAACCAGCCAAACCTGAGATAGAAATCTGAACTGCAACAAAAGAAGTGTTTGTTGCTGAATGATTTGGCTCTATTTCAGAAGACTTTACATTCCCTGTATGCATTGAATGCTGTCCCTTTCTTTGATGTGATGAGCCGTAGATACGATTTCCAGCTACAGAATGATGGAGATTCACCTAGAAAACACAAGCATCAGCTGGACAAGCATTTCCAGGCACCTTTCTGATTTTTGATGCTGTGACGTGTGGGTGATTTTATGCATGTCAAATATGTTACACACCTGAAAAATCATACCTGGTAGAGCTCTACTAGTAATAAATAATGCAGAAATTGAAGGGGGTGGGAGGGTTTGGATGTTCTTATGGGACATCAGCTCTGGACTTTTCAGAAATGGAAAACCTCTAGAGAAGGGATTTCACAGCAGTTCCTGATCACAGTGAATGTGATCACACAGCTGCAGTGAGTCTGTAAGGGCAAGTGTTTCCTTAAACTGGAACAAATGTGGTAAAGGCTGCCAGTACTCAGGTATGCTCAGTCAGAGCTGTTAATTCAATCCTGCTCAGTTAAAAAAAGTGTGCATCTCTGTGTGTGTGTGTGTGTTTATGAAAAGCCTTGTTTATTCCCTCATAAAAAGAGGTTTCTGACACTTCTTCATCATTCAAGTAATGATTTTGTTGCATTGGTAGCAGAGTAGGAGAACGCTGATGAAGAAGTCTGATCTGTTTTGCAGGAACCTTTTCCTTTCCTGCTTGGAGGAGATCTCTGTTTCTTTCTTGCTTACGATAAATGCAGGATTTCAGGTGGGGAGGATTTTAATAAATAATATCAAATCATAGAAGAAAAAGATACTGAGCATTTTTTTTTCTTCTTTGATTATGTGTGGGGTGGGGAAAACCTTTATGTTCTCTGAAACCTGGCGTGAGCTTTGCTGCTTAGGGATGCAAACATCATTTTTTAGTAAAGATTGGTTATTAGTGTTATATGAAACTCTAACAATATTAAGCTCTCTTCTGGTTACTTCAATCAATGCCCACTTAAAATTGGCTTGTAATTTAGCACTTCCCTTCCTCTTCATGCAACTGGCTGGTCCTGGACACAGCTTGTTGCCTGCAGAGGGTTTGGTGAACAGAAGAATTGACTTAGGTTTTGTGGTGGAGGGAGTTTGCCTCCCTCCCTCGTCTCTGCCTGTGAAGGCTCTGCTATTGTTCATCACCACACCTGTGAGATAGGGACCACGGGACAAATCTTCACTGTCCAGCATTGCTCTCACTTGGAATTTAATAAACACTTCTGTTGTCACACCTTAAACCATCTGAGCTCTTTTCTATTGTATGCGCAATCAAATATTTATTCCCAAATGCTGTACACCAGAAAGTGCTGCCTTGGAGTAGTGGAGATCACTTATTCAGGTAGTAAAGATGTGTGAATGCAGCTGGCAGATGAAGTCACCAACATTATGAATTCCCAGGCTGTCCTTACTGCCACAGGCAATAACTGACAGGCCTGAGTGGTTGCCGGTTTCCCATTACGGGCACTGGTAGGGCCCAGGGAGTCCTGGCGTCACGGATACTTGAGCTGCTGTGCTTGAGAGGAGCCGGCCAGCGCTGGAGGGTCCTTGCTGCAGAGAGATGTAATCAATATGGTCTGGAGTCCTTGACCTGAACCTGTAATTACCTGGATGGCATAAAGGTAGTTTGTTGTTGCAGATAGAGATTGCGCTCAGAAACTCCGAGTATAATGCTGAGCTCTGAAGCCAAGGAAGAGATTTGGCCCTTGGTCTGTACTTCACAGCAATTGAGAGGTTTTAATAATGGTCATATAACAAGCTGTTCTTAGAGGGCATCACCAGTTCAGTAACAGCAAAAATGTGCATCCAGCACTGCTTGTTTTGTCCTTATGCATTGTCTCAGCTTAAAAAATTAGTTTAAGTTCCAGTTGTTTTCTGGAATAACTTACAAGCCAATTCTGCTAAGATTTATTTAGAACACTTATGTTACTTATTTGAAAACCATTTTCTGTATTATTCCTAGAACAGTGGTAGCATGTGGAATGATACACCAGCTACTTTTGTGTCCTCGGTGCAGTAACGCACACTCATGCTCTCTCTGTCCTATTCACCTCTCCTGCTAAATGCCTGTGTGTGCCTGAGCTGCTTCAGACAAAATTGTGGTTGTTAGTATTTTTTCAACTTGATGTATTTCATCTAATTTGAGAAAATGTTATGTGATGATTTTTGAGCAGAGCCTTAAGACAGAACTGACTTCAGCAGGCTCCAAGATGCCAATGCAGTATACATGATTACATCTAGAAACAGCTATGCCCTATAGACTATGAAGATGTGAAGAGGAATTAAAATGACCTGACACTACTGACTGGGCACTTGCTGCTGGATCATTGCCTGGCTTGGGAAAAGACTCAGCTGCAGGGATACATGGAGTAATATTAATGTCTTGAAACACTGGTGGGTGTTTTCTATAAGCAGAAGTATGCTGGAGAGAGGACGAATATGGGAAGAGCGAAGGGCAGCAGAATCATTATGTACTGATTTATTTTTGCCTCCCTGCGATGATTGTGGGTGGGTTAGTCTGTCACTTCTAGAGATGGGAGCTCACTGTGCAGTGTGATGTAGTGATGTGGGCCAGCTGTTAACCCTGCTAGTGACAGTGGAGACTTACTTCTCATCCCAGTTTGCCTTTGGTTTAGCTGAGGAGGCTCATAGGACTTGAAGCAGTTAATCTCTTCTAAGGTGGTTGTGCTTTGAGACATAAGTGTGTATCAGTTTTTACAAAAGTGGTGCAAATTGATGCAAGTAATAAGCAGAATTTGACAATTGTAGACACTGCTGTGTTAGGTGGAATTCGACTTTAAGCAACTTGAGTTACTCAAGGGGCTTAATCCCCTAAAGGCTGATCACCTTGGTCATCTTGCTAGCGTGGTTTTTTTGATGGTTCACAGGGGATTTTGACAAACAAGAAACCCAGAAATTTCCATATTGGTGTCATAGCTAGATGAAAGCATAACTGTGACCTAACCAACATAATAACCAAGTACTATAGGGTTTTTCTTCACATATGAAGGTAAGTTGCAGCGAGGCCTGCAGGGGCCATGTTAATGGTCAGTGGTGCAGGCTGCTGGTGCTCAGACAGTTGTTCTCATGTCACACAACCTGCTTGATGCATGTGCCAGTGGTCCATTAATACAGACAGTGCAGTGTCTTATTGCTCAAGTGTTACACACTACCTTTCAGTTGGGGAAGCCACCTTCAGTTCATATAATGGTTTGTCAGCTGAAAAATAGCAGTGTGCTAGAGTGGGGTCTGACCCAAGCCTGTAAATGCCTTGTATTTATTTATCAGGAAAAAATCCAAAATGCATAATAGGTATTTTGCTTTTTGGTAGCAAACACAAACTCATTCTGAATAGAAGATTGTCTTATATATCGCTTTATTGTCTTTCATTAACAGCTGTTAATGTTCTGGGAAGGTAGCTTTAAAGCCTTGAATAACTGGAAAGTGTTGATTCTAATCATATCTGACACCACAATCTTCTATGGAACAACACATGAGCTGAGATTCCCGATGGGCTCCTGTAGGATACAATATTTATTACAGCTTGAGATCTAAGAGCTCCTAGCTACTGTTAAACTTGCAAGAGATCCAGAAACCTCAGTGTCTGTACTTGTGTTTTCATAGTTTGCACAGAAATAACACACGGTACAGTATTTGCAGAGAGGCTGTTCACTGATGTTTCTGCTCTTCTTATACAGTGCTTAAAGGAGTTCTACAAATCGTGATATTTTTATAAGTCTGTAATATGTTCTAAACTCATTAATCTAGACTGTTTAAAATGTTCTTTAAACAGTATTAGATGTGCAAATGGAGAGTATTTGAACATCCATCTGCAAATGAATTTTGGAGTCAGTATTGTTTCAAGGAAAGCTTTCATTTAGAAACAGGTTTTCAGTTCATAATAGAGACATTCTTTTTTTTAATGATTTCACTAAATTAGGCTACACTTCAAAGTGTTTGCTCACTGTTTTCCATGTTTGCTTTGAAAAACCTCTAAGTATGCTTCATTATTTCTTGTTTCAAGAGTATCTCCTCCCCTTTGGACTGTAGTCTCTATCAGATGCCAGGTTTTTATCATCAGGATCGCTTGCTGGTTCTGGTCCTCTTGAGACCCTCCAACTTTTCCTCCCCTGCTTTCAGAAACTGTTCCAGAACATCAGACATTGTCCTCAAGGCTCTGCAGACTCTTCCTCTTGTCTTTCAGCTTCCTCCTGCCTGTAAAATACCTATAGAGGCTTGATGTCCATGTCCCTAGAGCACAGCAGCTACCTGAATACTGTAGGTTGTGATGGCTTCTTTACAGCAATTAAATCTGTAGGATAAAACTGGGCATGAAGCCACCTCCAAGAACGTTTTTTGGGTTTGGTCGCTCAAGGACAGCTGGAAGTGGTGCAGCAGCTGCTAAGCAAGGTCTCCTAGTTTCATTGAATCATAGAATAGTTAGGGTTGAAAAGGACCTTAAGATCATTGCGTTCCAACCCCTGTCATAGACAGGGACATCTTACACTGGATCATGTTACCCAAGGGTCTGTCCAACCTGGCCTTGAACACTGCCAGGGATGGAGCGTTTATCACTTCCTTGGGCAAGCTGTGCCAGGACCACACCACCCTCACAGTAAAGAAACTTCTTCCTTCTATCTGACCTGAACATCCCCTGTTTCAGTTTGAGCCCATCACCCCTTGTCCTATCACTGCAGTCCCTGATGAAGAGTCCCTCTCCAGCATAGTAAATCCTAATTATTTTTTTATTCCTCTTTTCATTATTTTTAAAAGCAAAAACAGCTTTTAAAAATAAATGCATTGGCTTGTTTGTAATTTTTGCTTTTTTCCCCAGTACTGTGATACTTGTGCTACATTTTAAACCAGAACACTTTACACAAAAAGGAAGGAGAAGCTGAATAAGGAGTTGCTAAGCTGCTGGTTTACTGCTCTAAGCTATGCAAAGTGCGAGTCAGCCACAGTGTCATACCAGAAATTATTTTCAATATGAGTTGCTAATTTTCTTCTCACTTGTATTTCCTCATACCACAGATAATATATTGCTTTGTGGATAATAATTTAGTAATGAAACATTTGACACTTAATATTTCCAGAGCCACAAAAGCTTGTTCTTTCATCAGTCATCACAGGTTTAATGATGGGTTTCTGAGTTCATCTGGTTTTATCCACTGCTCATGGGGGGAAGACTTTATTAAAGTCTCCACAGAGACAGTATTTGGATCTGTACTGAAAGAGCTTTAAACAAGAGCATCAGTCTTCACATGTGGGTTTTTTTTTAATGTAATATCAGCATATGCACCTATTTGCACTATTGTTCTTCCAAAATGGTCAGGTTTTAGCTGTTGTTCCTTAGATTGTAATATGGATCGTGGAATCATAGAATACCAGTTTGGAAGGGACCTGAAGTATCACCTGATCCAACGTTTTTAGGCAAAGCATGACCTAGACTAGATGTCTCAGCACCCCGTCCAGCTGAATGTTGAAAGCATCCGGTGAGCAGGATGAGTGAGCAGAACACCATC
>JANHGB010044535.1:56996-85151 GCA_026283785.1 Coracopsis vasa
ATCCATGTTGAGTTGAAGTTTAATACTTTGAGAGTGTTATAATCACAGCCTCCCCACCCTGGCTTCTCTTTGCTGAAGTAAGGATGTTCTCTACTGGAAATAAATATTTATCTCCAAGTTGAAATATAGCCTGTTGGTACTTGGTTGTATATACTTTATTGCCTCAGTGACGTAAGGGGTAAAAAACCAGATGGAAAATATTTTGGGTTTCTTAATTATCCAATCCTGTGAAATACCTATTGGCCTGCAGTCACCTTGGCTCCTCCCCCTGCCTTGGACTCCATCCCTGGCACCATCCCAGCCAGTTTTTAACAGTGTTTTATCTGCTGCTTTCATTGCTTTTAACTTTCACTTCTTATTCCAACCAAAGCCAAATTGGGTGCTGGTAAGTATTCTAGCTACGGGTGGAGTGCTTCAAAAAGCCAAAGCTGTTGCCAGCCAGCAGTGGCTGCAGAGAGCAGCCAATGCATGGGATGATCCCGTAAATGGGGGTGAAAGGAGCCCCTGTTTGTCAGCATCCTCCTCAGCCCGTTCTCACATGTAAGCACAGAGTTGCTGGCAGTGCCTCCAGCTGTGGGAGCTCTGCAGAGAGGAGATCTGTTACAGCCTTGACCGCTGCTGGGGACAGCCTGCCTGGGGCTCACCTCCTTCCAAAAAGGAATGCAGAGTCTTAGAGGGAGCACATAAAGCCAAGTGCTTCTTGTACATAAACCTTCTGGTGCTATTCCTCTTGTAAAGGTGAAAACAAGCAGGTCACAGTCAGTAAATTACAGAAAACAGGCTTGGGATTATTAACATCATTAGCACAGGATTTCTCCAGGTCTGAGAAGTGGTGTATGAGTCCCTGCTGCCCCAAGGCTGTCTTTCGTTCACTGCACAGGGCGTGGGCCTTTAAAATGCAGCAAAAACAGGCAAAAGAAAAAGGTGGTAATATGACTAACATATGGGTTTTGCTGGAGTTTGGCCACAGATTTAAGGCCTCGGAGTAGATTCCTTTGGCCTTCATATGCTATCCCAAAACCAGCACAAAAACCTTTCCAGATATATTTTATAAGCTCTGTGATTGTAATAGTCCCATCAATCCCATGTTCCCAGGTCAAGTGGGGTGCAGGCCCTCCTCTTCTGAGATCCCAGGCTTACCAAGTCTCCCTTGCATGATATTTCCTTCCAGCAACAGCGGGCAACCATTTGTGCCTCTTGTGCCGGGTGCACTGTGCACAATACCTATAGGGGCGTCCAGCACAGCTGCTTTCCCTCGAGCTCACATCTGCTCCGAGAGCAGGACCTATGCGTGCTCGCTTGCCTGGGCTTCGGTCCCAGATGCAGCTGGCCCTGGCTGCGTACAACCCACCTGTATTTCTGGGTAATTCGGAGAATTTGCTAGGCTTTGGCACAGAGGCCAAACGCTTGTGAGTATCTGGTTGGGTTTGAGCATTAGTTTTGGTAACTGGCTCTGTCTTTCTCTTTTGCATTACTTTTCCTTTGCGCCAAGTTACGGTGCCATTGATGTGAAAAATGCAATACAGGAACTGGAAACTGTAATCCATAGCCTCGTTTAATGTTAGGAGATGACTACACTGCTCCAGGAAGGGAGGCCTCTAGAAAGACAGTACATATGTATTTTTGCCTTGATACAAAAAAGCAGTAGAAGCCACTGTTAAAGTAGAACTTGCTTGCTCTTTGCTATCAGGACAATTTCCATTAACTGAATTTGCATTAATTGAAACCGTACCTCTTTGGACCTTCACCTATATTGTTTACAGTGTGACTGCTGAGCAAATCACTGTGTGCTTTGTAAAAAATCACTGTTTGACCATCACTTAAAATATATTTTCGAAGTAAGCATAACATTCTGAAAACTTATTTGTGATTGAATGTCAAAAGTCGTAAATGATAATAGATCATCCAGAAGGTTGTTTGTGTTGCTAGTGGCTTATTTTAACAAGCAAAGTTGCCCTGAAAGAATTTAGAGAAGGAAAGAAATACTCTTGTGTTAGTGTTTTTGGTTGTGGTGTTCCTATTTAAGCTTAACAAAACCAGCAGCAGCAAACAGTATACAGTGAAATGCTTACATGGAAGTACACTTTACCACTAAAGTTAGATAAAAAATTCACTGTATCATAAGTGAACCATTTCCCCCTTGATTTGTGTCCAAAATATGAAGAAAAACCTTGCAGATGCATTATGCATTTTACAAAAGAACATATGCATGCATTTAAATCATTTACATTTCATCTTTGCTTCCTCTTATTTTTAACCTATATTACAGTGAATAGCAGCATGTTTGGAAAACCGAGGTTGAAAGCAAAGTTTAAACTTTCATATGCAATAAGCTAAACTGCAACAGTGCTTCACTGTTTCATGGCTTCATTTCAGAGTTTTGCTGATGCTTTTTCCTTTCTCTCTAGTGAAACATCTGACTGAAACTTTGGAATCTGGCTTGTAGGAAATAAGAATTATACTGTGATGAGTTTGTGCTAGCCCTACAGTGCCTGCAAGGACAGAGAATCCATCCCTGTTGAAGCAGGCCCTCAGGAGAATGTGCAACCCTGTTGAAGCTGTATTGTTATATTTATATTATATGTGTATATGTATTGAATCTATGATTCTGTGTGTTTAAAGATGCTCCGTATCGGGGCTTAGTGAGACTTAGTTGTTGGTTGTGAAGCAGTATCAAATACACCTCAAAGTCCTTTTCCATAGAAGGTGAGGAGGGTACAGTGGAGGAACACTGGTTCTACCTGATATAATGCTTTAACCCAAGTACTTTTCAACATTACCCTGCTGTGTGTTTAATCGCCAACTTTTAACTTTTATAGCAGGTAGCTGAAAAAGAATTTGCATTGCGGGTATAATGTTTTGTTTCATGTCATCAGCAGGCACTACATCCCCATTGCTATGAGGGGACAAATAAAATACAGCTTTATTGGCCTAGTTATAGTCTTTTAATAACCCTTCAGTGAAAGATTGTGCATACCATGGAGTGTTGAATGTGTGTTCTAAAGCGATGTAATGTGACAGAAGCGCAGTGATATGTCAGATGAGGGGTAGCAGCCTCTAATGCAGGTGTGGGTGTACGCACAGCCTGCTCTCCATGTGCGAGGGAGCAGGGGAGCTGGGCTGTGGAGGAAAGAGCAGAAGCACTGTGCAGACATAGCTAAGAGATGCTCCAGGAGTTTGTCACCTTCTCCTTGGCCCTGCTTGTGCCACTCATGGGCTGGCTGTCTTCAGAGCTGCCTGGTGGTCTCAGCACGGCACTCGCCCACCATAACTGTGACAGGACAACGCTGCCGAGACCCGAGCAGGATCTGTATGGAGCCAGCTACAGTTTATTAGCTTGAGCTCCATGCCATGCAGGGACAGATAAACCACTTGCAGACATCCTCCTGGATCAGGGGAGCTGAACCTGGGCCTATTTCTGTGTGCTAACCACCTGGGACTTCTGGGGTTGTCAGTGAGAGTGTGGCACGTGTAGAGGCCACAGAATTTGTTTGTAGAAGTAGATTTGGAAGTTAGATATTTATACATGCGTCTTCAATTCAAAGCTCAAAATACAGAGTGACTTTCATCCTAACAGCCCACAGAAATTCTTCCTTGTGGTCTCCACCTTCCAGACTCTTTGTAAGAGTTAAACCCAGAGTTCTTCATTTATTTTGCTAATAAAGATTGACTTATAATTGAGGATATCACATGGAGGACGTCTAACTTATTTGTATATCCATCCTTCCATATTTAAAACCAAGTCAAGAAACTAATGAGGTTACAAAAATATTGCTGATCCTGAAGCAAATACAGTTGAAGAACATATGCTTTGGTTTTACATTTCTGCCTCTAAAAGGTGACATGTCCCATGTTTGTCATTTAATTTAACATTCTATATATTTTTAAACGGCTGTATGATTTGAAATCTCCAGATGCCATGCTTTATGCTAAACGAGGGTGACAGTTCAGTGATGTGGAAGGCCATTATCTCACCTTTGTGCTTCTAAACTATAGCCACTTGCCTTTGCCTGTTCATAATGCATTTACTGCATTACAGCGGAGGCATTTTTAACACCTATTGAAAGCACTAGTTAGGTATGCCGTACTGATGAGCACTTTAAGAGAAGTGAAATGCAAGAACTGATGCTGTTTGTTGAGTTTATAATTCTCCCATTGCTTGTACTGGGAATTCAATAAATAATGAACTCCAGTAATAAACATGGACTGGGATGCCCTGTATTCATATTGTCTAACTCTCAAATTTCACAATAAACAACAATTACCTGTAGTAATTATCTGGAACTTAGATGGTGTCTTTAATACGCCACTGGAAAGCAAATGTAAGGTGATCAGATTCCGGTGGTATCTTGGTGAGATGTTCCTCACGTGATCAGTGTGACCAAGATAATGTAACATGGACTTCCAAATCACACTGTGCAAAAACTACTGGATTTTCACACCTTGCTGTGGTCACTCAGGTTGACTAATGTACCCTAAAGGAAGATGATTTGAACAAAATACGTGATTTAAAGAGAAAATAGTAACATTGTAGAGGCTTATCCTGAGGTTACTTTACTCAGAAATGTTACTATCTATAAACCAATAAACCAAAATTCAGACTTATGTATCCTATTACCATTGTCCTGAGTCAGCAGGTCTCCTATAGTATCATTTTTCTATAAACTTGGAAAATGGATAATCATTGCTTGGACTGTTAAAGTTCAGTAATACAAGAATAAGTCATAAATATGTCACTTGTGTCTTAAAAGCTCACCAGCTAGAAACTCTCCCTCTTGTCTAATCTGGCCTCCAGTGCCTTTGATCACCCATTTTCTCCTCTTTCTCAGCACTGCAGCTAACTTCTTAGTTTTCCACATTTTCCTTTGCCGTTGTGATAGTGTTCTGCTGCAGATTACAGCTGTGCTTAGGCACCATAAGGTTTATATGATTAGTCAGCATTTGGTTTCCATATATAGCAAAAGTACGTCTGGAGAAAATATTCTTATACATATTTCCAGGCAATAGGATCAAAGACCTCTCTAGGTTCTCAATTTTAATTTATCTCTTCTTGCTCGCTGTATAAGGAACATCAAAAAGAATCCGTGTTTGCGGGAGGGAAGGGAGCCTTTTGCTCTGTAGCTCTGGGAGCACCATTCATCCAGGCCAGCTTCAAATCCTGGCCTTTCTTCCTCCACAGCATTGCCGAGCTGTGAACTTCGGGTTTCATGCCAGCGTGCTCCTATCCAGGTGTGACTCCTTTCTTTTCCTGGGTCCTGACCTCTCCCACTCTTGTTCCTGTGATACTCAAACTTATCTCTTGTCTCCAGTGGTCCAAATTGCAACTGCTGAGCACATCTTTCTCCTTTGTCACACCATTTTCTGTAGTTCTCAGTCCTGTGTAGGCTCCTCTTATGCTGTAATATGGGCAAGGTTCACACACTTGCATCTGAGTATTTGAATGCTTGTTCCTATGTAATCTTCATGTTTTGTGGTAATTACCCCCAACTTCTCTTCATATGTCTAAGTATTTGCTTCTACACAAGCAGCTCATCCTTCAAATGTCAGCTCAGAACACAGGACATTGCTGAAACTCTACATCTTCCATGATGTCTACCAGAAGTGTGTGAACCAACAGCGCTTGGTTAGGTCTGTGCGAGGAATTCCTTCATAGGTTTAGATTATCCTAATAGGTGCTGTAGTTATGTCAGTATTTCTTGCAGCTCAATTAGATCCTTTTCTCTGTATCTTTCATTAGATTCTTTCAACAACAATTTGTAAACTTCTATGTTGTTGCAGTGCACAGCAGCGCAGACGCTGCTGGAGGCAGCCGTAGGTGATTGTCATTAGTAAGTAAGCAGCATGCTGTGATTATACAGATCTGTGTCACATTCTCATATGAGGAACTTTTCTGAAGTACTGGTAAGTGTAATAAGACAAGACATTTGAGACCTTTTTACATCACATTTTTAGAAAGGCCTTTTTTCTGCTGATGGAAGATCTGCATTAGAAAACCCCAACATAATTAGTTTGATTTCAGTCATCTACTCAACATTTCTAAGCTACTTGCCAAATGATCCCAGGTGTGGGATTGCAGCAGGTAATTTCCTGCGCTGTATTTGTGCGGATGATTTTCTGTGTTAGAAGATGATATCGGCTCACCTGGCCTCTCAGTGACAGAGAAATCCTTTGTTTATTCATTTAGTAGGCAGATTAACCCTAATGAATATGGCTTCCTGGAAATAGATACGGGGGACAATAGCAAAGTGAGGAGTGGGGAGAAATGGGGCAAATTCCCTTTTCTTTCTTCACTTCTGAATAATGGTAGCTTTCATAGCAGGGTGTTTTAAATCGGAAAGGAACGCGAAATATGTCAACCAGAAATTCTTGATTTTAAACAAAATCTCTTCTTTTATGGCTCAAAGAGGTGCTGGGGCTTTCCGAGTGTATCTGGTACAATTCTGCCCTATTGAATCTGAATGCTTTGTCCTGTCAAAAAGTAGGGTAATATGGGCATCTGAGATACTTGCACCCGATGTCACTTAAGTCCTCCTTATGTGTCGTGTGTGATTGCTCCTCACTGTTTTGTGGAATATGCTTTTTTATATTACTATCATTCTGTGAATGAGGGGTTCCTAATGTAATTTTCCATTGAAATAGATCATACATTGTATGAGGCAACCAGAAAAAAGTGTTAGAGTTAATGGTTTAAATTATTTCATTCTATATCTTTTAGTTTCATGGGAGTGAAACTACGGAATGGTGTGTTAAGGTGTACGTTGTGTTTATGTTCCCTGAGTAGCTACATTATCAAAGAAGGCAGTGTTATACAGGGGTTAGGCTGCACTTCTTGGGGTTTTGGGGTTTATTCCCAGTCATTCTCTGACCTTGAGCTGACACAGAAAGCTTCAGGAAAGCATTGCAATCAGTACACTTTCCTGTATTCCTGTTGTATGATGTGTGCACATGTTCTGCACGAGTCTCTAGGAGGTTTATGAAAGGCTGTACCATTACCACTTTCATTTAACTAAAAGAGGAGTAATTTCTCAGATGTTGTTGACATGAGATTGGACTGTTGTTCATAACATAACATGAGAATCCACCTGGAAAAGTAGTGGAGGTGAATCCAAAGCCCTAAGAAACTGAGGGAAAGATGCTCATTGACTTCAGGGATATAAATCAGGCTCGTTGTGGTATTACGTGCAGAGTGACTGCAGTATCACTCAGTTTATGTTTGAACAGCATGAATAAATTAACTTATTCAGGCTCAAAGAGGGAATAATGTCATGGCGAATTAAATTGTGTGTAGGTTAGTATTTATGTATTTTTTAATGCATACACGCATTAAATAGTATTTTAAATTAAGGGAAAATTTTGAGTTTGCTAGCTCAGATCCCTGTTGTAAGCTACTAGTCAAAGCGTAGGCATAAGTACAATGAATGGTTTTGCTACGTTTGAGAGAGGAACAGTTTCTTGCATTTTTATGTGACTGGTACTCAAGATACATTATTCCCAAGACGTGGATGTGTAGACACAGATGTGAAAATCTCTTAACTTCCAACCAAACTTTTCCAGATCTTATCACTATAATTTATTCTTTACTCTCTGTAGACTAGAAAAATGTCTTCTTTCACATAACTTTATACATTGGAGGAAAAGGAAAGTTCTCTTCCACCACATGGTAAGTGTTGAAGATAGGATACTGTTGGCTTTAGCACGCTGTCTTTTGTAGTTCCCTGTAAAAACTCTAGAGTTTCAGAGAGAAGCGAAAAAACAGAATTTACCTTTCCATGAAGAATAAAAGTTTCCATTGTTTCTTCATGACATTGCTGAAAGCATAAATGTGCAGGAACAGATAATTTTTTGCGAGTATACATTTATACATGGGGATGTGTATATGTGTATCGGCCAGCAATAAATTACAAATGAATTTGTTTGCTTTGCATGGAGATTGTTTTATCCTTCGTAAAGCTACTATTTATATAACCTTTAACCAAACAGAGAGTAGCCAAAGTATTTTTGAGTGAGAACTGTTTTTCTGGCTGGTGTGTGTAACAACTTAATTCACTCCAATCGTGCGGTGCAGCGTGCGCTCGCGCTGGGCGGTAACTCACCACGTCGCTCTGCAGACGGTTTGCCAGGGATTTGTGTTCTTTTTCTGCGTGTGAAAGCTCAAAATAGATACGTGTCACATTAGGTGTCATTAAAATAGAGCTTGTGATAACTAATAATAAATTTAGTGGTACATAATTTCTTTCAAGTGATGTTGACACAGTTGCAAAAGAAGAATGTCGTGGATCGCCTTTTGAAACCGTGTAGAATGTCTGTGTTAGAGGGGTTTTTTTTCCGTTTAGTGAAAACCGAAGGACAACAGTCATTATACGATTCTGTACTTTAAGTATTTTCATAATCCAACATAAATTGGCCCACCCAAGGATTATGTCTGTCTTATAAGGATGTGTTTATATAGTCATTGGGTGAAAGATTGCAGAAGTTGAACCACTAGTTTTGAAAGTCGAGCCAGACCAGGAAAAATCAGGATACAATTTGGCACTTATGGAGACTAAATGATTTCCTTTTTAGCTGCTGATTTCTACTGGGAAATGTATCCTTGGACTGAAAATTGCATCCGGAAAAATGTTTATGTAGTGTTTTTCAAATGACTGATTATTCCTCTAACCTTTAACACGCACTGTGTGTGATTTTCTTCCTTATTAACTCTTTCACAACCAAATGAATTATCTCCTTCACTGTAAATAAAATTAAACGTGTATTTCAATTCGTGCAATATTTTAATGCTGTGATAATGCAGAAAAAGGCAAGCCAGGGATTTTACTGAGTCAGTAACGCAGGGAAATCCAGCTCATCTTTTCTGTCAGGCTTTCCTGGAAGAAGTGTCCTGCTGTGACAGGGAGGCAGGCAGAGCACACTTTAACTTTATCCTGATTACTGCAGAGAACAAAAATGTTCTTAACATACCATTAGATGCAGTTTTCTGCCAGCCAGGGGAGATTTCCTCAAGGCTTGTGGCTGAGGTAGAGGGACCGTGCTGCCAACTACTGGCTATTACTTGCTGCTGAATGCAGCGAATTAGTTCATTATAGACTTGGGGTTTGTCTGCAGGGGAATTGATCAGTGCAGCTAGAACAGAAGAAGCAGTTTCGGAGTAGCTCTGTCTCAAGTTAAAATGTTTGCAGTGATGTTGTTTTCACCATAATTCACTATGACCACACCAGTCAATATTCTTGTGTAGGACATCTTCATGGGGTGTGTTTTCTTGCATCTAGAACCTTCAGGATGTGAGTTTGCACACAGGCTCTGGTACTTCCTGCGCTGGTTTCGGTGCAGGAGCCTCATGGTACTCTCCTTAGCTGTGTGAGGAAGCTGCAGGCGACCTTGTAAACATCACAGAGTAGGGCTAAGCCACATGTCTTTAAAAGGCATTTGAAGTGATCCTACACTGAATGGATCACACACTAACAAATGAGTGGGTCTGAAACCATCGTTTCCATTTTGGCAGAGCTATCTGCAAATTACAGTTTGTGTTTTCCTATGTACAAACATGCAGAAATTCAAGATTAATTCATCCTGTTTCTGTAAAATGTATCACCCAGCCCATCACAAGTGATGGACTCAGTAAAATTTGCTTGAGTAGAAAAGGGGACCAAAGAAAAGCATCACAAGAATAGTCTTATAGTCGGAGCTTCTGATGGCCTCATCCAAAAGGACAGCTTTGTGTCCTGAGAGAGGAAGTACAATTGGAAAGAAATGAAATTCCAGCCCTGCCGATCCTGATGGATTCATGCAAACATGTCTGCTTCTCTGCAGCTTCCTGAGCCCCGTGCTGGTAGCAGCATTCATGATCTACAGGGCGATCTGTCTGTCCTTCTGACACCAGCCGGGGGATTAATGACGACAAATAAAAGGTGATATTCCTTGTGGCAATTGTATTGGTCATTCTTGCCATGGTGGGGATAAGGGGAAGTGCCTGGTCGCTACTATTTTCTTTTATCTCTTCATCCAGTTCTTTTTGATCATTTTTTCCTGCAAAGTTTTGGGTTTGTGTGGTTCAAGGAAGATGTGTATTTTTGAGCAGATAGAGGATGCTTACTTCGGCTTCTACCAGGAGCAGTGATTCCCAGGCAGTCCCTTTCATTTGAGGTAATAATGGTTTTAGGAAATTTGTAGAATGTTAACAGTCAAACATGTTTTAACCACCTATCGATGGAGTGAAATTTGGCAGATGACAGAGGAACCTTGCATTTTATTTCTAAAGTCTTAATAGCTTGACAGCTGCGCAGAGTCCCTCGAATTTATGAGATCTGAATGTTGGGGTTTGGGGTTTTTTTTCATGTGGAACCCAGCAGAGTCTCTGATGGAAACTGTTGACCCTTCTTTGTGCTGTTTCTTTACTGTCTCGTCAGACATCTGGAAAACAGCATGTTTGCAGTCATTTCACAACATAATTTTGCATTTACATCATGTGTTATCTGGTAAAAGTTTTCTTGTTTTTTCAAGGGAGAAAAAAAAGGGGGGAAAGAAAAATCAGCAACTCGAAGGCTGCCACAAGGTCAAGTGGTGACGGTGGATGCTGCCTCTACTAAACATATGTTTAGCTCAGAAAAGCTAAGGCAGTTCCCAAAAATTTGGTAACCATTATAGTACTTCCTAAGACAGTTCCGGATGTCAGGCCCTAGGTGGAGGGGGAAGGGGCCGCGCCGGGTTTCCTACGGCTTTCCACGAAAGGGATTTAGTCTGGCAGCTGATTCAGCCAAGGAGCACATCACGCAAGGCAAAGCTAGACAGGAAACGCTTCTGAAAGTGCTGTTTTGAGAGAGGATCATGAGATCAGGCAAGGAGCTGTGAACTTTACATGCAACCAAGGGCAGATAGCATTGCACTAGCCACCTGAGGGCTTAGAAATAAGAAAGGAAATTAAAGGATCATTTAAGTGGAGTGGGACCAGACAACTTAAATGACAATTTTCATCTTTTAGAAAGGAACACTGAAGTATATTGAATTCTTTGAAGTAAAGGAGCACGACTAATGTAGAGAATATTTTTGTTACATTCCATGCTCCGGTTTAGCAGCTCTTCTGATGTAAGCCATCTCTAACTTTACTAAACCGCCTATTTACAGTGCTCAGAAGATTTGACTTTTGAGCAGATTGCACCTACCTAAACTGAACCCTGTATTCTCCTTTTAAACAATCTGAAATTAGCTAATTAGATAACTTAAAAATTCTAATGTATATTAATTAGTAAGCATCATTAGCAGATTATTTATTGCATTTTGATTAATGTGAAGTAGTAAATGTTTTTATGTTGCTCACTGTAACCCCTTTAAGTGTAATAAGCCTGAGTGTGAGCCTAGAACCCTTCAGAAGTTCATGATGAGTTAATAGCAAAGGTTATAGCTCTTTCCTTCCCCACTGTTTGGTGCTCAGGATTAAACCTTTGGTCACAAGCTGCTTTACAGTTTGGCAGAGATCATGCCCAAAGCAGTATGGATCTTACTACCATCTATTACTACTTAGTACCATACCTGGAAGTATTTAAAAGATGTGTACATGTGGCACTCTAGAGATACCAGGTTTCCTCAGGCCTGAGGAAGCCGGTTAATAACCTGACAGAGGCTGCCTCTGCTAATGGGACACTTGCAGAGCAATGAAGCCTACTGCTGCTAAAGCACAGGATGGTTATACTTTCTTAATTTAAATCAGAGTTAAACCCAGGATCCAAAGCTGTGTTAAAAATACCATGAGACACAGAAGCTGTGTCTATACATCCTGCCATAGAAATACCAGACAGTGGAGCACGTGCAAGAGACCACAAAATCTGGCCCATGTCAAAGAATTTGCAAGTGCCCTTCCTTACATCCCAGCTATAACTGAGGCTGTCCTGCGGATTATATAGTCCAAAACTTCAAGGAGGTGGGGGGGAAGGAGGAAGTAGACAACAGTAAATAGTTCTGGTTTGTTGGTTTAGGATGGTAAAAGGTTTTTCTACAGTAACGCTCAGTTTCAGAGCTGGAGTCTGCTTGCTGGATGGATGTGATTTCTGGACCTTCCTGAGCTTTGGAAGTAAGAAGGGTGGAAGATTCTTCTTTTTCTGTGATCTTTCCATGTATGGCCATAATCGCTTTATCTACATGGGCCAGGTTTCCAGGTACCATAGAGATGAGTCTTAACAGGGAAAAAATTGTGGATGGCTGCAATTGTGGTTGTGGAAAAGCTTGCTCTGGGATTTTTGTTTAACAGCTATTGGATAGGAGGATGCTTAGTTTGCTAATTTGGATGCCAATACTTAGTACGGTTTTACAGCTCTCAGTTATTTCATCGTGGTCCTGGCATCCAAACTGCTTGGGGAAAAAGCAGAAAGGTTTTGGGTGTGCATTCAGCTTTTTTCTGTGATGTGTTTGGCAAGCACTGACGCAGACTTGGGAATTTGGACAATTCTTAGGAATAATAATGACTATCGAAATATTAATTGTTTCTGCAGTTGGAACATCACGCAGTAGTTTTAAAGGGGTTGGTTGCAGGGAGATGGCCCTGAGTACAGATAACCTATGCAGATATTTTCCTTTTAAGATGACATCTGTTCAGTTGTGTTTATAAATAACCTTTTAAAACAGAGGAAATGGACAAAATACTTTCCTCTTCCATTGCAATAGTATAGGAGGTGTCTTGGGAATGTGTTATCTTCTATCCATTTCCCTTTCTTCGTCTTTCAATTTTATTACAGACTGATGTTTTTCTCCAGTAATTGCAGGATGGCAGCACTAGGTATCCATTACCAAGTTTGTTTCCTTGAATGCTTTCTAGTAGAAGTGAAATAAACTGAATTAGTTGAACCAAGCTCAAGGGTGATGGTGCGTTTCCTCTTTATCAATAAAGCACCCTTTACACAGTGAGAACAATTTGTGTGCAAGAGGCTTTTAAATAATATCTCTGAATGTAAGTCCTGCTAAGCCTAGAAGGTAGTGATGGTTCACTGACTTATTATTTTTATGTAGGCCGTTCTTCCTTGAGGCCACTAAGCCTTCAGGTTTCTCCAAGCCTTTAGTGGTCTGCACTTCACTGTTATTCTTTCCCTGAGAGTGCTGATTAGTGACTTGCGGTATGGATGCTGATTTATCGCAGCCGAGAGTTGCCCCTTGGGGGCTGAGCAGAAACACTCATGAAGGAGCCCTGATTAAAAAGAGTGGTAATGAAGACAAATGTTTCAGAGGGAGTCAAGAGCAAACCAGGCCTTGGCATTCCCACTGCTCCTCTGAGCTTTTGGAGAGGAGGTAACAGTGGCCAAAGGAAATATTTCCCCCTTGTTGTTTATTTCTCATGGCACTGGAAAAATTTTTCTTTTCCTCCTGGGTGTTCTAACTCTCACTTGTTAACTGCTTTTCATGCAGGGTTGCAATTAACCCTTGGCAGATACTTACCATGTTCCCTTTATATCCACTCTATACATAAAGAAGTTTTTATGTTTTGACCTGTTAACCATTTTAAGATTCTTTAAACTTGACAGTTTCATCTAATTTCTCACGTCATTAAATCGTACTTTATTTTCCAACAGTCCATTCACAGGAGGTTTGGTGTTTGTTTGATACCTTTAATCATCTTTTTTCCGCACTGCCCTTTTTAATAAGGAAAAAGAATGACAAAAAGTAATGCTTACAACTAAGCTTAAATCAGAAAGAGGTCAGAAAGTTCCTATCTAGCATTGGACACGTAACTAAAGTCAGATTTCAAAAGCATATTGGTAGGATCTGGATGGTCCAACACTTCTATTAACTAGGAATTCAAAACAAAAATAAAGGTAATGATTTCACCCTATTGTAGTTTTTAAAATTCTGTGGGTTTTTCCAGTTTTAAAGATCAGAACAGGCTATAATTAGTGATGAACTAAAAAGCTGAGTATGTGGAAAAACATGCCCTGGCTTTATTGAGCTTTGTGCTATGCATGCAGGGATTAGGGAGGCCTATTAAAATCCATCCTAATCGCTGCAATTACTTTTTTGTCAGATTCGTGCTCATGTGAGGATGCTGTTGATCAGGAGAGGAGGTATATCCACTGTAGGAGTATTTCTTGATGAAGGAGTGACTGGCACCAAACCGGCCTGCCCAAGGCACCATTGGTCTCTGCACCCTGACCAGGTGTGGTGCAGGAGCCAGCTTCTAAACAAGAGCTGGTGTTGCTGCATGGAGCTCTTCTTTGTAAGGTGCAAGACTTCGTACTTGTCCTTGTTGAGTTTCACCAGGTTTCTGTCAGCCTGTTTCTCCAAGTCCCCCTGAGTGGCAGCCCTGCTGTCAAGCACTTCAACACATCCTCCCAGTTTGGTGTCCTCTATGAACGTGACAGTTGCTTCTTCCAAGTCAGTGATGAAGACAGTAAAGAGGACAGGTCCCAGGACAGCCTCCTGTGGTACTCCACTTGCGGCCATTTAAGTGTGACCTGTTCATCACTACTTGCTGAGCTTGATTAGCTGAAAATGATAGGCAAAACCAAAAGTAAAGTGCAGTTGGGAAACTCTTAACTGATCTTGCATCTTGAACAGGTAAATCTGATGAACACCTCAGAGAAGGGAGTACTAGTGAATGTGGGATGTGTTCCTGTGCTGTCCTCACAGATTTGCTAGCATTTGTCATTCCCTTCCTTTAGGAAACAAGTTGTGAGCTGAGCACTTCCTGAGTGGTGAGAATGTGTGGATGGCCCTTTGCATCCAATGGTAATTGCAGAGTACTTTCCAAACATTAACTTTCTCATGAAATTTTATCTTATGCTTTGCTTTCAAACGCTATTCTAACCTCTCAGGCATCAAGGTTCTCTTTCTAAAACAGTGTGATAAAGAAACAGCTCATCCAAGAAAAGAACAGGGAGAAGGGTCTTCTCTGATTGACTGGACTCGTTCATGATGCACCTAAAAGGTCAGAGATTGTTTTGAGAAAGTATTTTAAAGGATGGGTCTGTGTTTTCTCTCTGTCTGACAATCTACTTACAGCTTCCATAGTAGTTCTTGAAGTGTTAAATAAACTTACTGTACTAGGACGTCTAAGGCTACTATTTAATCAGTCTCACACTTCCAAAGAATGTAAAAATTGTCCAGCATTAGGTTTGAAAATAAAACAGAAATTAAGGTTCCTTAATACAATTTTTGTCAAACAATTATTTTGTATGCTAGTGACACAGAATGAAACAACATTGGGGACTGTGCCTTTCATGATAGGCAAAAGATTGTACGTGATTTAGTGCTGCATTTTTAAAGGAATTGTTCAACTGCTCAGCTGTGAGATTCCAAATGACATCAAAATTTCCAGAACTGGCAAAGGAATCCCAATGGTTGTAAAACTTCAGAAGTAACTTTTGAGAATTATTTTTGAAGATAACTGTTCTGTACATCTCAAAGTTCCATCATTTTAGCAACGTGAACTTACCTCAACTTACTCCACAACGATGTAGGATTCAGGCAATATTCATTATGTATTGCTAAGTGAAAAGTCATCATAATGAGGTTTTTTCCATAAAAAGCTGATGAGTATAAAGGGGAGGAGCTACATCTCATTGGTAACAGTGTCTGGAACGTTAAAAGATGACAGCAACTGGTGTAAGCTTTAGTGGCACCAGCCTTTATCTTTGAGCCATTGCACTGTGCAGGATTTGGGGAATTTTTGGTTTTAAACCTGATGAAGTGGGTGTTAGAGAGCTAGTTTGAGGCTAGCATTGCTGCACTAGTCAGATTGCATCACCATCAGCTGCCCACTAATTATCAGGAAATTTATAGCTGCATTAGGTAAATGTCACTTCACTGCAGTGGCCTGGAATAAGAGTGTTTTCTGCTCTGAATTAGCACCATCGGCACGTCTCAGTGAGAGTCTACCCAAGCAAGCTAAGGGCTTTATTTATGCACAAGCATATTAGAGTTTTAAGAAAGGGTAACTGAAAGATGTTGTATTGCTTTTCTGAACCGTAACATTTCCATCATAAATATGTGTTTACTTATTCATTAGGCATAATCACGTGTAAAGGGTTTAAGTATAATTTGCTAATTCCAGAATGGCCAGACCTGCATTCAGTAATAGTCTGCGGGTACTTGATCTGCAGGCACTCTTCAGGAAGATAGTCCAGAACAAGGATTACTTGGTCTATGTTCCTGTTGGTGAAATTCTGTGTTAGGTGATGTAGTACTTCTGCAGATCTAAGCAAGTGTTGTCAAATGTTGCAGAACTAAATAATGTGTCCTGGATTGGTATTTCTGAGTTGCTCAGTAGAATGATGCCTTCTTCAACTAAGGTTTTGGGCAAATAGTTACCACTGTCTTTCTGCATGAAAGCAAGGGAGCGCAGTTGTCCGTTCTGACACAGAAACCTCTCTTGGAAAAATCTGAAGGATCTCACATCCCTAAAGGCTCAAGACAGAAAACTTGAAGGTTAAGAAGTGTGCATAAAAACCCCACTGTCATTCTTAATGCACTAGAAATAAGTTTCTTTACTCTTCCCAAAAGCTCATCCAAAAGACCATCATGAAATTCATCATGCTTCAGAGTGATGGCAGAATACCTGAAGAGTTTGCCACTATGAATTCTTTATAAATACCAGCATGAATGATGGCTGCTATTCAGCAAAGTACAGCAGCTCAACAATTGCAACACACTAGAAAATAGAAAACTGCTTTTGAAATCCTGATTGAATTCTAGGCAAACTTATCCTTTACATCTGTTTCAGGAAACTCAATAGTTTTAGTAGTCCTTTTGCATTTTTCTGCTTTAAAATCAACTGTTAACTTCTGAAATTTCATTTAAAAAATCCATACATGCTTGGGCTGTGCCTGAGTTTTACAAAACTCTAAAGAGAATCTCTGGACTTCCATTTACAGTGCTATTTGCTTTATAGTAAATAACATGCAAATGGACAGAAGTGCTGTTTAATTCTCTGCCTTTTTTTTTTTCCAGGGTGATAACCTGGTATTATGTATATTTCATATTGGTTTTAGATTTCTCTCAAAATGCTTCCTTAATTACATCTCCTTCCACAAATAATCCTAGCAAGTGAGAAACTGAAATTACAGGCAAAGCTTTACTTGGATTGATTTCAGGATGCACCTACCACACGCTGCTGTTACACTGAAGATTCAATGTATTTAGCAATTAGAAAGCAGAAGAGGTTTAAAGAAAGTCGCTGTCCAGTATTAAGCACTTGGCTTCTCTTCTGTTTTTACTCTTGCTGCTTTTATGGTTCAAAGTGATACAGATCAGACAAAGCTTTTGCATACTGTATTCAGTGGGCCTTTCTTCTGGGTTAGTAACACAAGCCTTGGCACAGGCCAACTGAACTACTTACTTCAAAAGGATCTTTTTATCAGATAAGAACAGATACTTACACATCGTAGTCAGAGGAATATAATTTTTACGAAAGCCGGTTCTGCCTGTGGGTCTGTTTAAAGGTTGTATTGAAGCTGCTTCTCTTTGTTCTTCCTAAGATGCAAAACCCCATCACCCCCCTTCTGCCATACCTCCCAATTCCAGCGTGCAAGTGAAGGACTGAAATTCTGGAAGTAAATTCAGTCTTAAACAGGTTTACTGCAGGTATTAAAACTGTCTTGTGAGAGAAGACTTCATCTCTTCCCCCTGCATAGTTAATGGATAGAGTTCTTCCCAGTGTGTTCAGTAGGAAAACAGTGATTGCTTTGGAGTTTTGTATACAGTGTGTCTCAGGGTTTAATTACCTTGTCTTGTGTAAGGGACGATTTTACTTGGGAGTTTTGAGTTTGTCTCAGTGTTAGGGGTTCACAGTGATATTAAGTTTTTTTTCCCAATGGAAGCGTAGTCAGCAAAGGCTGGGTTGCCATTGCCAAAATTTGCCATTCCGTGGCACTCTGATGACCTGTCCAAGGGTGGTTGCTTTTCTTCTAGGTTCTTTCTTGCTGTAGCTCTGAGCTTGGTTCATCCAAGGACTGCATTCATGTTCTTTGTAAATCAAGATAATTCTCTGTTCCAGAACAGTTAAAACACTTGTGAGATGGCCGAGAGCTTAGAAGGTTTGCTTCAAAAGATGGCTAATTAATCCATGTGCTTAAAGCATTGATTGTAAATGCTGGTCTCCAGGGAGACAGGTAAGCACAAGGCAAGTGCTGAGACAGGGAGACTGTGACTTACACACAGATATAGGAAGGAACTAACCCTTGAGGTCCCTTCGGTCCATGGTTCTGGTTGCTGGTTAATGTTTTGTAGGCCAGGCAGGTTGCCTTTCTGGAATGCAGAAGTGTGTTACATGTGTCCATGTTACAGTCAGTGGAGGGCTTCTCATCTGCGATAGTAAATTAATAAACAGCCAGACTGTTCTTGCATGAAACTTTTATACCAGTGCTTTTCTATAAGAAATGACCTTATATAATTAGGTATGTTACAGTAGTATGAATTTCTTATGTATATATATAATATGTGTCATTTGGATATTGCATGATTTAAAATCTGTGTATGTTCTAATTTGGAAGTGTTCTGACAAGTGCTGTCTGCGTTAAAGACACTTTTTCCTCTAAATCTAACCTGATCGATCATTTTGCAAATGTGTTATTACTCTGATGCAAACCGAATACAGAAGGGGTAAAATAACAGATGCATTTTTGATGATAGTGATTTATTGCTACCTTTTACCATGCTTCATATAGAGGTGCTCAGAGCTAAACATGGTGCTTCAAAGGTACTTTATACAGTGTTCCCAGAACATACATAATTTTGAGCAACTTTACTGACAATTGCTTTTTTATGGGCCTTGATGCAAGCGAATGACAGTCTTCGCATTCCCTGGAGGAACATCTGTCTTTGCAGGCAGAGCCACTGTTGTACAGTCTCACAGGTTTGGACTAGTCAGAAAGGTTGAGGGGAGCAGGGATGTGGTGGCTGTCCTTGGGGAAGGGTGGTGACATTGGAGTCTAATTTCTGTCTTAAACTGTTTGCATTGAACATGGAAGCCTGATTTGAATGTGATCCTTAGGATGGCTGCTCCCATTCTAGCATCCTCTTACTCCAGGGCACAGCTGAGATGAGCCCCTGTATGCTGCTTATCCACCCAGCTCTTAAATCCTCATTAACCAACTTGACAACATGAAAGCAAGACACAGGGTGCTTGTATTTGGTCTTGGTTTTGGGCACCATCAAGCGAGTTTGAAAGGAAAGCACCAACATTTCAACAAGTGTCCCAGCAGCTTTCTTTTTTGTGGAAAGCTGGTGCTGGAGCAGTTCCTGCTCCTCACAGCAGCTTGTTGAATGCCAATAATGAATGTTAATCCAGCCTCATTGTTCCAGGGTCAAACACACACAAAAAGAAATCAGTCAGGGTGACAGTGTGGTAAATCATGTTTGTTTGCCTTCAGTATTAGCTTGGGGTTTTGCCTCTTTTTTTTTGACCTATCATTTTTAGCGTGTGCTTTTAATTCTGTTTTAGAGTGTAAGGGAGCAGACATTCCAGCTGAGTTCAGGCTTCCTCGTGAGGTGAGGACTTTTGTCCTCCATTTGTTGTTATGCAATCTGGTGCTGCCTGAAAGCAGTGATGAAGTAAAAGAGGAAAAAAATTGTCTGCCAATGCGGCTGTGATATTTGGATGATTTATCTCATTCCTCTTCTGAGCAGCCTAACTTTGACATTATTCGTGAACTCCAAGCCTTGCTTGCGTTGTTCTTGCTAGTAGAAAACATAGCAAGGATGTAGTGGGTAATTGAACCCAGATGCACCGAAGACTGCTCGGCCAGACTGTTATTTTAGCCTACACTAGTAGGTTTTTTAATACGAGTTTGACCTTGCTTTGAAACATTCTCAAAATACCATACTTTAATATCAGTTTATACACTCTTGCTTTAAGATGGGGTAGAGTCATTCGGGAAACTAATGAAACACTTTCTACCTGTTAATATAGGAGATACAGAGTGAGGTTTGGAGTTAATTTATGTATCTCAGGAACAAGTTTCACATTCTGCCTTTCTAATTGGAACGTTACAGTGTGCCTGTAGTTGGGATCATTACCGTCAGGGAAAACATACCTGTCGCTTTAGCTGTGCCAGTTGTGCATGCTGGCCTCTGCAGCAGGGATTTAGGTACACAGTGATAGGAAGATTTACCAAGAGTCCATTTCAGTAAGTTATTAAACAGAGTTTAATAGCCATGGTACGTACTCATTGGAATTATTTTGAATGGCAGGTAAATGTTTAGTGTATATGTTCCGTGAGGTTAAGCTGCATTAGTTAAATGGCTTAGAAATGAATTTCTGATTTTAAGAAAGAAAAAGGAAGGGAAAAAATAAGAAACCCCCAGATTTCACTGCCAGAATGGTAGTTTGCTGTTGACATACATGTAATGTACTTTCCATATCCACCCTGTGTTTGTCTAAAGGAGGAGCTGCTAATAGCAGCACAGAGCAGAGCCTTCCTTCCCTCTTCAATACGTGCTTTGTCAGTAACAACTGAGCACAAAAAAGAATCTTCTGTATAATTAAATTTCCTGTGAAGATAGCATAGTTTTGTGCTTCAACAGATCTGGTTTTCATTCGTTATTGCTCTGGTCAGGTGGAAGCAAGGTTGGTACCTTTCTAAGGTGTCTAATTATTCTTTGTTACATGATGGCAAGGAGTTAAAGTTTTGTGCTTGTACATCAACAGCCTGAAATAATAAGGAAACAAGGTTTTGTGGTACATCTTGAAGTTAAATACTTAAATTGATGAGTTTTTTCAATTTCACTCTAATTTAGGGTTAATTCTTGTAACTGCTTTTGGTGAACTGGAGAAGGGATCTTTAAGGGATATTGAACTTGAGTGGCTTCAAGTTATTTTAAACTCTTCTTAAGGTATTGCTGTATGCACTTGGTGTTCGGCAGAAGTGCTGCCATTAGCGTCAGACCATAGTCCATTGCTTCGTGTAAAAACAGAAGCTTTAATCAAACTGATGGTGGCAAACTGCTTTAAACCTGTTTGGCTCTGGGCAGCGCAGCTTAAAATACAGAAAGAAGAAACTAAAAATGGGCTAGTGTTTTTTTCTTTCAGTTCTCTTATCAGAAATGTTCATTCAGACTATAACAACTGTTAGAACAAGATAACAACTTCAGGCCAGCTGTCAAATGTTTACCATTATCAAACCTCTCCCTGGGGTAAGATGCGACTTTGGCTCGCCTCACCGGCAGTAATTTAATTTTTCCTTCGTTCTGACTCGGAAATGGCAGCATTTTTCAAAGCTTCCTCCCACTGATGGCTGAAATTTTCCTTGTGAAATGATTTCCACCAGTCTTGAATCTTTCTTGCTTCTGCCGTCTTCACCTTTACTGATGGTTCTGCAACTCATCACCAGCTATGCAAACTGACAGTTCACATCCTGGGGCAGCAGCCGGGTCTGGCCTGCAGAAAGGAGCAGCCTGACCAAATTTACGCTCACAAGATCTCTTAATTCACAAAAGCATTTGCTCTAGTTCCTGTTCTCTGCTGCAGGGGCTTTTGGGGGGGCGAGCAGGAGAGCGGTCGGAGGGGAGAGAGGCACTCTTCACACTCTGCTGAGTACACAGGCTTTCGAGATGAAAAACAGACGGAAAGAGACATTTCCAGCCATCTTGCTGATCTGTGCAGGGGTTCAGTGAACTGTGCAGCATAGCACCAGACCCATGTATCAGTTAATGTGCTAATTTCTTCTTTCCTTTTTTTTTCTTTCCCTGAGTGAAGGAGTTTCTCATTTTGTTGACAAGCATATTAAAAATAAAAGTGGAAACAGTTAAAAGAGAGCCTAAAATGTAAACTCGGTACCCACCGGTTACTTCCTCCTTTGACATTTCGAGCTATGGAGAGATCTGCTTAGTTTTGAAAAGCCTCTGACAAATGAGAATAGTCAGAATAAGTTTTCTGTTTGGTCTGAGCTGCACGGAACATCGTGATGTTTGATTTTTTTTCTTCTTTCTCCCTCACAAGCTGAAACACATGCCATATGCTTGCCCAAATGCTTCCCCTTCTTGCGCTACAAGACAGATACAAAACTGTTGTTACATTCTTCTCCTAGACAAATACTTTGCTCCTTCTCCCTTATAGCCTTTCCCTCTCTCCCAAGGCTGTTTTCAGGTAGGGAGGAGTGATGCTCCCCGCTGCAGCGCAGCCATCACTGCAGCCAGGGTGTGCGCGCGCAGTAGCAAAAGGTCATTCAAACACTTTCTTGGTATTCTTCGGCTCTCTGTTGGAAGCATCTCCTAAGAATAACCCATTTTTGCATTTTTCTGATTACCTTGGAGACAAACTGTGCAGTAAGACCAGAATGGAAATGGGGGGGGAACAACATTCCAAGTAATTTGACCGTACTCCTGTAGTATTTGCTTTAGTACTTTCCTATCATTAGCTATCCAGTTGCTTAAGAAGCGGCTGCACGGTCTGGTAAATTAATATATGTTGTAGTCAAAAGTTTAGGCAGAGTTAACTTTGTACTACATAGATCCTCATCTTGCTAACTGCTGTTCTAATTGAAGGCCGAGGAATTCTTAGCTTTCTTCTGTGTAAAGTAGTCCTGGCTCCCAGTAATGATGGAGTTTCACAAAATATTCCTATATTTCTAATGGTATCTCATGTCCTTAGCATTAACTCTACTTGTATTTTGTATTTTCTGAGCTTTTAGGCATTGTGAGAAATCCATGAGAGATGTGTAAACAGGGGTCAGATTTATCAAATGCATGGATTCCAGTAAGCAGAGTACCCTGGTTTAGAAGTGTGAATTAACAGGACAGCTTCTTTCTGCGTATACTTTGAGGAGCACAAAACAGTGGTAACTGGTTGAAATATTTGTCATCTTAATAAACTGACAAAACAGAAGAATAAACACCAATCTTATCAGTCCGCATTTTTGTTCCGGATGAAAGTGTTTGAAGAAAAATCATAAAGGAATCCATGGTAGCTCAAGGAGGTTAAACTCAACAGTTGTTTCCTTTGAAGTGTATGACCACGAGGTTAATTGCCAAAACTGCTTGTGGAAAAGGTGGTAACAATTTAACAAGACTGTACAACTGCAGCGACTCAGATGAATATCAGGTGTTTGCAGATGGGGGGGTGGTTTTGCCTAACAGGAAAAGGGAAGAGAAAACCAGAATGAGAAGGAGGGGACAGAGCGGGAGAAGAAAAGCCCGACTAAACAGCCAATAATTCCTTGTTTGCTTTGCCAATGAGGCTGTAATTGGCCGGGAGGTTAATCGCCGGCTGTGGATTGGCGGGCGGCAGCGCTTGCTCCGCGCTCGCTCCATGCTCTTAGACAGGACACGACAATTCTTAGAGCTTTCACGTCTCTTCTTTAGGCTCACGACGACTCTGATTTATTAATCCCGGTAAGACTGCTGCAAGGAGTTTACAGCTGAAGGCATGGGGGTTGTATTTCTGCTGCTTGCAGTCAAGTTTATTCCAGACTTTCTTTTCCCCCCTCTGGATCAGTAGGTTCATTTGCCCCTTTCTGAAGCTGCCATGTTTCTAAATCTGTCTTAATTTAGTGGGAGCAAAGTCTTTAAACACGGAATTCCCTGAAACCCTCCAGAAACCCAATTAGATCAATGCAATATCATAATTGGAAAGCTGAAATCCCTTACCATTAGTTACGCTGTGTAAACAGAGATGCAAAAGTGCGATATAAACAGGAGTAGAAGAAATTCTTTAAATGTTGCTTTTCACTTCTAGAGGGTAACCCTTTATAATTGTAATGTCCTTTTAATTTTGCCATCCCTTCTCAGAATCCAGCAGTGGTTTTTTCCCCACTGTTACACTTTCTATCTGTAGCAATTTGTGGAACTTGGAAAATGTGTACAAAGTACAGCTTCTTCAAGCTTTATTCCTGTAGACAAAGAGTTGGCAATGCCTGAAAACAATGAGAAAGAATCTTTAAATCGTTAACTAAACTCTTTTGAACCTCAGAGGAAGTCTCTTCATGACAGGCAGCTTGCTCACCAGTCACTAATCCCTACTTACATAGATTTCTCACTGTCAGATATCCTTAATGAGCTGCAAGTTTTATTAACAGTCACTCAAATGGTACTTTTATGGCTCAGTGTTCAACTGAGCAACTGGCAAAACTTTGAAACCTTTCTACTACAACTCAATTTACATGGTGCAACTCTAAAGGCAAAGCAGCACCCTGAATCCTAAATTTAATGTGTATTGTAATTTTTCGTGGCTTGTTCTGCTGGTTTTGTAGAGTGTATTAAAAGCAAAACTTCTGGGAAGAATCCTCCCTTTGCAGCAAGCAAACCTCTGCGCTCCAGCTGGTGCATCTTGGGATGTTGCTGGCCACCATTCACAGCAGTCAGGAAATGTTGTGTGTTAATGAATGTAATGTAACTCAAAAAACCACATCTTTCTGGTCTGGTGAAGAATCATGAATTTGAGTCACGGTGGAATCACCCAAATAATGACACTCTGAAGTACGTTCTTTAACTGATCACTTCTTATAAACAGAATGCATTAAATCATGAAGTTGGGCAACTACAGGAAGTGAGTACAGCCAAAGGGCAAGGTGTTGAGAAGCCTCTAGTTTCATCCTTTTCTACAAGATCTGACTGAAGGAACTAAATTGTCTGCCAAACACCTCTAAATCTGCTCTAGCATCTTGTCAGTCGTAAGCCATTTATATGTTTCAGTTGCGGTTGTTATGCTGTTCCTATGCCAGCAAATCTTTACAGGTGGCACAAGCCCCAGTTCCAACCCTACAGGAGCTACCTGCAAATCTTGCTTTCTTATTAAACAGATACAGCATTTATATAACACCATTGCTATAGACTGTAATTCACACTTAGGAGAGAGGCAGAAGAACTCAGTTTACAAGTGCGGTATCTCTCCAATATTGATTTAAACTCTGCCCATGAAGACAATGGCATGTTGAAAATATATGTTGCTTAATACAGACCATCCTTTCTTATTTTTCAAACTAAGGTGGTCTCTAATGGCTTTCTGCAGTGGGTCCGTGTGACTCTGCAGGCAGAAAAGCTTTGCTTTCATCGGGATGCTGGGCAAGTCTCAGCTAGGGCAAAGAGGAGACACTGACTCTCATTCCCTTTTCAGCTTTAAGGATATTTCTTCATTATAAGAACACATACTCACTAAAACACAGGAGGAAGATATTCGTCCAGGTCATTCCTCTTTAAAAAAAGGGGGGAAAGGACTTTGCCATCTGCATATGCAAATCTTGCCATGTTCCTCCTAGACAGGAGGAAACTCTAACTCTCAATAGATATTTATGTTCTAAATTGGCGACAGACATGCAAGCGAGAACGTTCAAATGACTTCAGCTCTCTTTCTGCCTTCATTATGTCAGGCTAGCAGATCACATATGGCATTATGGAAATCAGTAAATGAAAACCATATTGATCAGCATTGAGAACAAATGTAAAAAAGCTGGACTAAAGGAGGAGAGGTGGAGAAGTATGCTCCACTGTTCAACCAGATAGGCCTTCGTTAAGGCCTTTAATCATTTATTAATGTAAACTCCCTCCTTCCCTTTCCACTCAAATTACCTCAGCCATAGAGCATCCTGCTCCATTTATCTTTTAATGTTTCCTTTATTTAATTTATTTTAAGCTATACATTATAATTTTATTACAAAATCAAGGGGTTTTTTCTTTTCGAGAGGACAGTATTGAGCAACCAGATTTGATATAAATGTCTCAGCAAGCTTGCTTGAGCATTAAGGGGGAGAAACAACGAGCAGGACTTGCATTTCGCTGGATGGCAGGTTTGGCATGCTGGAGGACTTGCAGTGAAAAGGAGTGTGTGTTACAGAGCCTTCCCCCCTTCACGCTGTTTGTAATTAAGGTTGTGTCAGCATTTCCATCATAAACCCTTGTTTACAGGGTTTATAATTCAGCTGTGAAAATTTGCTCCAGGCCAGATTTGACATACAAGGGTTCAACCTCACAGTAAAGGAGACTTTTACCCTCTCTCCCTCCCCCAGATCCAAAAGCTACTCAGTTCCAAAGATATCAAAAGAAGTAAAAGCATCGTGGTGGGTTTGGGGGACAATTGAAGAAAATTATTATTAAAATAAAATAAAAATGATAAAGCATTGGGCCAATGTCCTATTTAAACAATCTTAAAAATCACTTTTAGACCCGTACATGATCGTGCTGTGTGCCAGTTTTAGCAGAATCAAGCTTTTTTGGTCAGGCGGTCAGGTCTCTAATTTGCAGTCATTCATCAGAATCCTAAGTGATGGACATCTCAATCATGATGGCCCTTTGCTTGAATACTCTGTTATTCTCTCACAGTTTAGATAGAAATTTCCGTGACAATAATTAGGGGGTTCTGGTTTGAAATTCGTACTGTTTGATGCTTCTGACAAAGCTCTTGCTGGCCCGTGGGGTATTTCCCAGTACCCGCTCTGCTGCGTAACGTGGGCTGTTCTTAGAGATAATAATATACTTTTTACTTGGAATCCACATCTTTCCCACAGCAGAAATATTTGTACTGGCCTTTTTTAATCCATTTAGTTAAAAGGAAAAAAAAAAGGCTGGTTTGTGTGTGTGTGTTTTAGGAGCAGTTGGGTGTCTGTTGCATGTTCATTTAAAAATAACTAATAAAAAGCATGAAGAAGAGCCAGGCTGGTTCCCCTCTTACCCAGCGCAGGTCGAGAAACTGGGAATAAGCATGAAGCTGCATGATTCAGGCATCTTGCTCTGCTCATGGCTCCGGCAGCATCATGCGCCTCAGCAGCGACAGGATGGAGGTGCAGTGGGCTCCAGGAAAAGCATGTCAAGCCTGGGTGGTGGGTTGCTGGGCTGCTGTCAGTTTTAGTTAAATCCTTATCATTTTAATGTTTTTATATTCTCTGTGATAATGGACTTCAAGTCTCAGTCATGTAGATGGCTCCTGATTGATATGGGATGATACTGGCGTCGCACACTGCTGTATGTACATCTCATTTGGTTTAAGTGATATTCCAGATTCGGGGGGGGGGACGCGGGGGGGGTCCGATCCGGCCGAGCTGCTGACCGCGGCTCGCAGCCGCCCGAGGTGCCTCCACGTAGGGTGCCCCGAGCAGAGCGAAGCTGCTCGGCGGTGGCCTCCAGCCCTCCCCTGTCTCCTCCCCGAAAGAGGAGAGGAAAAAGCGAGCTGGGAGGGAAGGAGACGAGCAGGGGGAGAGCAGCATTCCCAGCATGGCTCCACAGGGCGCTGGGGCGGCAGAGGGGCAATGGCCTTCTCGGGGGCTCCAGCCGCCCCGGCCGGGAGAAGGTTTCCTACAGAATAGGCAAGGATGATTTCTCACGGTCCATGGCGGAGTGGGATGGCCAGGACGGGGAAAGGCCAGGGAATCACTGGAGTCTGCCCGAGGCCCAGGAGCCCCTGATGCTTGTCCCAAGGCGTGGGGTCAGCAGGCTACAGAGAGAACACCTGGAGAAGGGCTAATGTTATGCAAATAAAAGAGGGAAAATACTGTCTCCATTTCCAGTAGCTGGAAACACCAGTGAGGGCTTGGCTTCTGCCTGCATGTGTCCGGGCAGCCAATGTACCCCTCAGTGCACGGGAAGAGGCGTAGGGCAGGGACCATCCTCTGCAGCAGTGGATTCATGGGATAAGATTGGGATAAGAGGTTCACCACCCCCTTCTGCAGCCAGCGACCCCAGGCTGGGCTGGGGCGGCAGAAGGATGCACCACCACCCAAAAGCCAGCTCCAGGCTGGGTCCCCACAGGGATTTTTTGGGGGGACACACCTCTCTAATGGTGGGAGAGAGATGGGGAATGAATGGGGCGGCACTCTGCACCCCCAGAAGGGGGGATCCTGCACCCCTGCGCCCCCTCTGCAAGCGGGATGGGGTCACCTCGCCGGAGTGGGGTGTCCTGGACACCCCCTGAGCGTGAAAGCACCAGGGGTGCAGCGCCACCCGGGAGGCACCCGTGACTCCCCGTCCACAGCGGGGGCACCCATGGGTGCGGGGACACATAGAGCCGGTCCCGCGAGGGGTCAACCCGGGGGGATGCGGGGCGAAGGCGCAGGCGGCGGGGTGGGGGTCTCACCTCGAACATGAGGGCGATGAGGACGATGAGCACCAGGCAGAAGCCGATGTCGGCGTGGTTGTGGATGAGGAACTCCTGGCTGAAGAGCGGGTGGCTCTTGGCCCGCCGGCGGAAGGCCATGGCCGCGCAGCCGGGGTGCGGAGCGGAGCGGGATCCACCGCCCGCCGCCGCGCAGCGCCGCAAAA
>JANHGB010044537.1:9378-29950 GCA_026283785.1 Coracopsis vasa
GTTCCCAGGCTGAAAGTCAAAACCACAGCACTGCACCAGCTACTAAGAAGGAGAAAAATGACTGCTACTGCTGAACCTATGACAATGGGTTAAGAAGAAATTCCCAACCTTAGGGACAACATGCAAGGAGGTGAACAACACGCAATGAGATGAAGCTATGAACACAGAAACGCCTGCAGAAGGAGCTTGTCTGGAAGCAGTGGAAAGCAGAATGGAATTAGCAAACTGCATAAACTTGGGCAGAGAATGAGAACAAGGCTTTAAGAGCTGTTTAAGTTTGGGTGAAACACTTCTGGCTGGATTTAAGATGAACTTTGGGTTATTTTACGAAACAGCACATATCGTCTGGTTTCTTGGGTATGGAGTTTGGAATTGATCAGCCAGTCAGTGTGCAGTCCTATCTTTTTAAAAGCTTTGAATGATATTTTAGCAAGAGTAGTGCCTAGGAGAGTCTTAGGGGTCAGGAAAAAGCAGCTGAATCTTCCACAGAGCTACAGACTATCTGTTCTTAGGAGGATTTTGATTTTATAATATGTTAGTTACACCACATTGTGATATTGCTGAAAATTTGTCAAAAATAAGTTTGGGCACTTTCTAGGCAGCAGCATGGGACTGAGTTATTGTAGAGCTGTCCATTCAGAAGCATCCAAACGCATCTCTATGCTGCTGTGTCTAATGAGAATCACAGGCTTGTCAGCCCTTCCAGTGAAATAGAGCTGTCAGGCTTTCAGATGTAACCAAAGAGAGAGGAAGAGAGAGCAAGAGCTACCCAATGACATTTAAAATTCTCTTCAAGTAGGCATAGATAGTAAAATGCCAGCAGCAGGGTTAGACAAGTTCATAACACGCCTCATAAATGGGTTACTCTAAATGAGAATGTGGAGGTCTCAATAATAAACCCCACACACCTGCTTCCTTAAAATGAACCTCTTAATTGAATTTGCTGCTCTCGTTGGCTCCTTTCTGAGTCTGTTTCCCCATCTCTGAGTTGTAGCTGTGCCCCCAATCTGAATCTGAGCCATCTGTTCCACTTCTAATATTAACATCTTCTATCATAGAGTATACCATAGCCAGAGAAAAAAGAAGAGATAAGATCACTTTCTCCTGGGAGGAAACCTTATATTTCAGCAAAAGGTTCAGCTGTCACTTTAAAATGACACCTTCCCACACACAAACATGCACCTGCCACATTAGAATATTATTAATAATCCAGCCTTTGACAAGCCAAACAAAATTAACCAAAAAATGTGAAAAGGTCCTGGAAAGGTGAGAGCGAGTCAATGTTTCTGTTCAGAATTACAGCACCCAAGCTGATCTGCAGTAGGAAGTAATTACATTTTAAATGAAGTGCTCTAACTTAATTTAACTCCTTGTATACATTACAAATTACTCTTCATTTCCAATTATACAAATAGCTGTTTAAGCTCAGGGAAGTTTACTGCTTTGTGTAGACTCTTCTTAGCCCCAGTCTAGACCTACACATCCCTGTTCCTTCTCTTCTGTGTTGTTACGGTCCTTCACTAGCTAACAGTCTCCATCTGACCTCCACCACTCTTAGTGTAACCCCAAATCCATGGGGGATTTGTGCACTGGAGGAAGAGGTGACAGTGGTACTGCTCAGTTTTGCCTGTAACTGTGTGTTCAAGCTGAGCTGGAGAGTCTGCATCCCAGTGAAAACAGAGTGGTAGAGGAAAGAAAGGAATAGACTCGAGGTCTGGGGTTGACCCTGGTGAATTAAGGAAGAGAATTGTAGTGAGAAAGTCTTAAAATGTGATGAAAACTTGGAAACCAGCCTGGGAGAATTAGGCCGGGGTAAGAAAATAGGAACTGTAAAGAAACAGGTAAGATAGGAAGACGTTCAGAGAGATGAGGTGACGAGTCAGGTTTGATCAGGGAACCTGTAACAAAACACAAGATATGATCCTGGCTGGGGCAATTTAATCGAAGAAATACTATGTGACCAAGGAACTGAGTTGTGTATATTTGTATGTGCATATATATCTGCATTTACATGTGAGTGAATTAAGGGTAAAAAAGGGTGTTTTAATTTTGACTGCTGTTAGTTTCTGAGTTTCTAATTTTATGAAAAATGGGGTTTTAACATAGATATTTCTCATGTAAAAGGAATGCGTAATATTGAGTTAGTCATAAATTACCTACATACTGTATACTTTATTCTTCTTTTCATTTTACACTTCATTTTTTAGTTATCTTTTTCATGACTGGCTTCACCTTTTGTGAGTTCTGCTATGAACTTACCATTAATCAAAGCTAAGAATAATGAGATTGAAGAAAAACACTGGTATTATTAGAGAAGAAGAAATATCAAATACTCACATTTGCACTCTTCCAAAGGGTGTCTCGATTGAAGCTAACAGACCTGAAAGTCACTGTTCATCAGACCCAGAAAAGCTTGGATTTTGCTTGGAATGATTTCAGCATTAGATGACAGGAAATGTGTAATGAAAGTTAGGGAGTTTTGGTGCATCTAATTCAAAATTACTCTCTTGGTTTTGTCTATCCTGATTAGTCTTTCGGCCTAATCTAGATACTCTCAGTTTATGCCCCACAGGGAGGTGTCTGTTTCTCTAATCCCGCAAATGTCATCCAAAGCATCACAGTGACTCAGACATTGGGTTCCCATTTACAAACAAGGATTTGGAAATCCAAGTTCTATGGATTTTTGTAGAGACTAGGACTGTAGAGGTACATAAATGTTGCAGCTTTGAATGTAACCCAGAAAGCCTATTCTGTACTAGTGCTATTTGTGGTCAGTCTGATTTTGGCTTAAACTAAGCTGCAAAGAAGTACACTCATGGCCAGCCAGTTAATGAAGTTATGAGCTGAGTTCATAGAATCATAGAATGGTTTGGGTTGGAAAGGATCTTAAGATCATCCAGTTCCAACCCCTTGCCATGGGCAGGGACACCTCACACTAAACCATGTCAGCCAAGATTCTGTCCAGCCTGGCCTTGAACACTGCCAGGGATGGAGCATTTGCCACTTCTTGGGGCAACTTGTTCCAGTGCCTCACCACCCCCACAGTAAAGAACTTCTTCCTTGTATCTAGCCTGGACTTCCCCTGTTAAAGTTTAAATCCATTATCCTTTGTCCTATCACTACAGTCCCTGATGAAGAGTCCCTCTCCAGCAATCCTGTGGGTCCCCTTCAGATACTGGAAGGCTGCTCTGAGGTCACCACTCAGCCTTCTCTTTTCCAGGCTAAATAGAGCACCAGGTTGGAAGGTTCCTCAATACCAGGTTGGAGGGGACCTTAGGGGTTGCAGAGCTCCCTGGATAGTCAGAGGTAAGACATAGATAGAAGGCAGTTCAAGGCAAGCTGAATCTTCTTCTGAGATCTTTCTTTATTGATTAGGGAAGACTTTTAATATAGGATTCCTAAACGGAGTGCCAATAGTTAAATAAAGAACCTTATCTGTAGTCTGGAATAATGCCATTGGCATTGAGAAATGGCACAAGGTATTCTACTAGTTTCAGTCCAGCAACAGAAACACTGTCCAGGCAACAGAAAAGGTAAATAAATGACACACTGCAGAATAGTTGTGCTTTATGTTCTTACCCCAGTTCACTTCACAGTGGCTTTGTGTTTGAAGATGGCCTAGATGACTTGAAATTAGGGCTTGGGTTTCAAAGGCACATAAACATTTTGGACAATGTTACCTGAACCCTAAATCGAGGTTTCAACATCTTTTCACTGATCCTGCGTGGAGAATAGAGCGTGCTGCCTCAATTAACATGAGATCTATATGGTGTAATTTATATATGTGATTTAAAATGCTTACTTCTGCAGCATAGGGTTTTCTGTGAACTACAAAGTCACACTGACTGCCTTTCTGTGGGAAAGTAATTAGTTACCAGAGGATAGATACCTCTGGTTATTGCATGTATCCCATATTAATGAAATGGCTTCACCTACCATAGAAACTCATCTAGGATTGCATAACTATTTAACCAGTAGAGTTTGAATCCAGAGAAGCAGACATATTTCCTGGATCCTACAGTAGCTTTAGAGCTTTCACAAACGTTATAAAAAGGAATATAATCACCTGGCAACGCTGAAAAAAAGACATTGGGTCTATTTTCACAGACAATTCCTACCCCACGAATGTTTTACTGTCTGCAAGGCTCTGGAAATGCAGTGCTACAAGTAGCAAACTGAAGTTACAAGTAATTTTAGGACCTAAACCCAAGAGGCTTTAGCAGGAAGTTTTGTGTGCCAGAAGAAAGTCCCTCTGGAGTGTAAAAATAACCCACTGATTGTTGAATAGAAATCTCAGAGTGGCAATGATATTTTAAGTAAAGAAGGTGACTTTAAAAACCACTTGTCTCCTCTAAGGATGCTGCTGTAGTCAGCTCAGTTTATAGCATTTTTCATATAGGATTGTCTCAGGCATGAGAAGTTCATGTCATATCCATGGCTACCAGCTGTCCCCTTTGATAAGAAATACTCCCCTATACCTCCCAAAGTATCAGGAGAGTGAGACTCAGGGATTTGAACATGTTTCTCACCAAATGGTCCTCAATTCTACTACAGCATCCACCAGTCTTGTTGCTTTAAGACTGAAAAGATGCTCTTTCCTTCTGACTTTATGACTTGAGGTCTTTTTTCCACTAGTTTGGTCCTGATGACCTCCCATAATTCAATAATTGCTGTCTAAAAATGTCTTTAGAGCACATACAAGTTTCTTAAAACAGTACTTTAAAACCATGCCCATGTTATTTGGAAATGTAATCAGAGTCCTGCAAAGTTAACGAAGCCAATGAGACACAGGAAACAACAGGTCTGATACTGAAAATGACAGTAAGAAAAAGTGGAAGGTTTACTGGGTATAATGCTGTGTTCCTGCAGAGCATGTCTAGTAATGCCCTATTCCAAATATGTTATTATTCTCAGGCATGTTTTTATTGCAATCATATCTTAAGATAAAAATGTTCGTGCTCTCGCTATGTGTTTGATTATTCATTGAACGTGTTATAGAACGCCTTCTACAGAAACTGAGCCTTCGGTTTGGTTGACTGATTACAGATACCTTGTGTATCAGAGGTACAAACAGTAGGTAACAATACATAACATCCAAACAAAGCTTTTGATCTTTTGGAAATGTTGTTAGAAAATGCAGAAATAATTTTCTGCAAATTACTGTTTATAATGAGAATGCATTATAAGGATGACACAAAATAGACACATTTAAGACCAAAAATTATCTTGGAGTAAAATAAGGTGTCTTAATGCTAAATAGAATAGAATAGAATCCCTTTCTATAATGAAAAATACCTAGTATTTGTGTAACACACAGTTTCTTTTTTTAAGGGGAATGTATGTGGACTGAGGATTTAAGTTAATTTTAGAGCAAAGGAGCTATCCCTCTCGGCTGGACCAACAAACCATCTAATCTTGGATTCTGTTCTAAGAGGCTGGTACCAGATGTTTAGAGAAGAGTATAAGAAGCAAGGAATATACAAAAGGATACTTCCCACATTCCAGATATACTGTTTATGGACTTCCTGAGCAGGTGACTATTTTCAGACCATCTGCTTACTGCATCCATTCTCCATGAATTAGTCTAGGGCTTTTAAACACATTAGTGCCTTCTCTCTGGGCCTCCACAGCATCCTGTGGTAATGAGAATACCACAGATGAGAAAGTACTGTTGATGGAAAAAGGTATTTCCAGAGGGTGATTCATCCTTCCTGTCTTAGCAGAGGAATTAATTACCCTTTGAAGAGTCTCATCTTTCTGTGTTAACATTAGAGCTTTAGTCAATTACTTTACAGTAGACACCTGCATTTCAGATAACTACAGACAGGGGAGAGTTATCCCAATATTAGGGTCAGTTTAATTAAATGCAATAACCTCCTCCAATTAAACACCCTCAGCATAATATTTTCCTGTAGATTTTGATGATAGGAAATACAATATCATAAAGTTTTCCAAAAAGATGTACTTGAATGAAAAATTACTGCCTACCTTTGTAAGCCTGGTGGCATGGATTTCCCTTTGACAGCTTAATGTAATTAACTTTGTGTGTAGATGAGGCCTAAAGGATTGTTACAAGAAGAAGAGCATTAGGTCTCCTTCTTTACTGTATGGCTTTGGCTAGTACATGTGGATGGTTGCATTATATGATCTGCGCTATGAAACGGATGGCCAAATTCTTGTTGTCCTATCAGTCAGTAGCTACTAAACAAAGAATTTTATAGTGAGAGAAACCCTCATTAGATTTTAGGAAATGACCCACATCTTGTATATCAACTGTATTAACAAAGGGGTTATTTTTCACGCTTAAAAGAGAAAGGTTTGTACTTTAGGAGATGTCAAGGTACACAATTGGTCATGTAGATGAAAGCTTATTAAGCAAAGTAAGCTTTAAAGCTTTCTATGTACCTATTACCACAAAAGCATAATTAAATCATGTAGAACTTATTTTTAATAGCTCATGACATAAACTGAAGAAATTATGTTATAATGAATACATATTTTTAACTCTTGGGATAAGAAATCTAAATAAAACATGCATTTTACACAATATGCTGGAACTATTATAGCTCTGTAGTAGTTCTTATTTGGCAAAAGCACAGGCAACTACTTGGCACTAGCTAACAACTCCTGTAATAGTGATCAAGGGAAATCACAGCATCAGTACTCAGGTTCTAACAATAAGCTTCATAAAGCTTGTTAATAAAGCTCACTGTTTAAATCTTTTTTGGTGATGGAGAATAGTTCTTTCCCCCCAGAAGTAATAAAGGAATAAAGAAAACCCCAAACACCCTTTTCACTTTAAAATCAACTCAAACCCCTGGCTGTCCGAATTGCCATAGAAATAGAAACACTGGCATTTTGCAGCTAGATCTGCAGTAGGATGAAATAAAATGGTTAGTTCATTAATGCAAACCCTGCAAGACCTGAATTTCTTGCTCAGCTGCAGATGTTTGGTGTCCTCATGCAGTTGACTGGTGAAGAGCACAGCACAGCACAGAGACGCCTAAGTCATCTTTCAAGTGGTATAACCATGGGAAGCAGTAAGGCTGTCCTAGCAAGGTGCCACAGCATAAATCACTGATGGAACAGATAGAATCAGTAATAACATTGCCTTTGGAGGAGAGTAGAACTGCACCCAGAAGTCAGTGTCTAGTTGAATGGTGTTGTTAACTTTTGCAGATGCAGAACAGTAAGAGCATGTCTTGGATTGAATCTTGAATTGATAAAGATGATGTTAGGCTCTTTTAGGTTTTGGACTTAAAATTCCGGGAAAACTTAGATGGAAGATAGCTATAGAGCTGCCAAGCCATGCCAAGATGGAGCTTTTTAAAGAGGAAACTGTGGAAAGTTGTCTGGCTGAAACCCAACTTACTCAGACCATAGAGGTTTCCAAAGTTAGTCAGTAACTAAAGTGGGATTAAGTTCAGTGTCAGTCAGGTGCCCAAGTTGCTCTGTGGCTTTATCCTTTAGCTGTATTATATGTCTTATAAACACAGGACAGAGGTAGTTCTCTGCCTCACAATGACATTAGATATAAAAGCATGACAGTTTTACAAGTACTGTGAAAATGACAGGCGTTCTGTAAATTCAAACTGTAGATCTTATTCAGAAACAGTCTCACTGTTTGCTTATGTACCATCTAACTATGATGATTCCCTTTTTCCTCTTCCTGTTGGCAAGGTTAATTTTTTGTAGAGGCTGGACTTTGTGAGAGCAGATGCACAGGATCTTTGCATTCTCTGCACTGACCTACTGTGGAAGTAAAGTAATAGGTATCTAATGGTAATGAAAGTGTTTTGAGAGCCTCCAATGAACAGTATTCTACGTTTGCATAGTTGCATTCTTGAAACAATTCTGTTTGTACAGCTCTGCTTCTGAGGGCAGCTATAGAAGTCACAATGCCATTGTATAAATAAAGTATTTACCCATTAAAACAACGTGTTATTCAGGAAATTGCTGATATTGGCTATGATTTCTGGTACATCTGGATGAACTATTCTGTAGGAAGTTATTGGTTGAGTTTCTATCTCTTTCATGCTTTTTGTGAGTATGGTACATTTCATACATCTGCAGAGATTTTGGTTAGTGGATGGTGTTTGCAAACTACTTATTCTGCACTGCTTAATTATTGATAGTTGTGATTAAATATTCTAGCTGTGTGTATGGAGTTTGTGACAGATAGGGGAATGCATCTTTGACAAATGGTGAGCTCTTTTTTTGTTGCCTTTCCCAGTTTTTTCTTTTGGAATAAGAGTCAACAGCATCCTGGGCCGTATCAGCAGGAACATAATAGATCAAGGAAGGTGATCATCACTCAGCACTCATTAGAGCACATATGGAATGTCATGTTCAGTTTTAGGTCTGTCAGTATAAGAAAGATATTGATGAGCTTGTATGATGGCCACCACCATGGTGAGAGCCTGGAGCACTTGCTCTGTGAGAAAGGACTAAGGGAGTGTGTGTTGTTCAGCCAAGTGAAGAGATGGCTTCAGAGGGACCTAACAGCAGCCTGGTCATACGTGGGGAAAACAGTGCTGAATGGAATTCAATAGCCAGGTGGTGTGATGACAGTGAAAGATGTCGGTGTCAAATCAGGTCTCAGAGGCCTGGGGGGCAGGAGGCAGGCTACGCATCTTCACAGACTGAACCATGGCTACTTTGTGTTGTAGTTGCTTCCTGAGTCAGTGATAAGCATTCATAAAGCATAACTTCAGAAAACTTCTGTGAGTGTCCTGCAGCAGTGATGTACGAGTGGATGTGCCAAACATTGCTCAGCCAAATTCTTTACTGGAAGAAATTCTACTACAGCCTATGGGATTAGGTCAGCAGATGGTTTGGTATTTCGCAAGTGTTCTTACCTAGAATCATGGAATCATATTATAGTTAGGGTTGGAAAGGACCTTAAGATCATCCAGTTCCAAACCCCCTGCCATGGGCAAGGACACCTCACACTAAACCATCTCACCCAAGGCTCTGTCCAACCTGGCCTTGAACACTGACAAGGATGGAGCATTCACAGCTCCCCTGGGCAACCCATTCCAGTGCCTCATCACCCTCACAGTGAAGAGCTTCTTCCTTATATCCAATCTAAACTTCCCCTGTTTCAGTTTTAAACACCCTTTGCCTGCATTAGGAGCTCCCATCAGTGAATAACAAGTCTTTCTGGAAATGCTTTCTGGTTCCTTTCTTTCTGGAGCAGGTCGGGACTCTGACACAACACAAACAGCAATTTTACCCTCCTGTTAACTCCACTTCTCTCACACTGAGTTGAGGAGTTCGGGACTGGTTTGCAGTCTGGCCACCTTCTATATTTAGATCCATAAAGCTAACATCGCTCAGAAAATATCACGAGTTTTCACACTTGGCTCGGTCCTTTCATCCTCTGAGAACTTCACAACTCTGCAGTAGTACAAGCAAGACAGAAAGGCTTCGCTTTTCCCTATATTTAGTCATGGGACAATGTCATAGTCTGAGCTCTCTTATTTTCCTAAGCATTATGGCTTGCAGTAAGCGACTCGGCTGCTTTGCCTCAGATCCCATTGGAAACTTTGCTGCTGACTTCTGTGCAGATAGAACAGTTCAGTTTGTTACATCTAAATTTGACCTGAGTTATCTTTAGGATACCACAGCGATATTCCCTCTGTCATCTTTTTTCTACCACTGTTCAATAGGTTGATACAAGGAAAGGCAAAAGACATATATCATTGACTAGCTTGTCCCCTGTAAAATGTCTTTCTAAGGTACTGGACTTCAGACCCTTCAGAACATACTGAATTTTGTCTAAGGCAACTGAGCATTCTTTTCATCAGCCGAGATGGAGCACCAATAGTAAGCAATTCTATTTTGCAGCGATGAGGTTATATTTTCATTATGGAAAAAGATGCAGTATTACTGTCTACTAATTGTTTCCTGGGGTGCATACCCATTTGCTGGAAGCTTGGATCAAAACCTAGTAGAATATCAGACAGGGTTAAGTGAGAGTACAGATAATTGGATGCAACATTTATTTTCCTGCTTCTAAGTCCCAGCTTGTTTGATGATTGTGTTTTTCATCAGACTGGCTGCTCAGCATATACACAGCACAAACCACCTTATCTGAAGACTAAAAAAAGATAAGCAAAGAACTGAAAGACAGAGACTCTCAGCTATAATTTGCCTCGAGATAGCTATAGATTGTGGCTGGGAGAGAAAAACTTACCTGGCAGAAAAGTTAAAGCATGGAGAAAAATAATGAAGCAAGAAAGTATATTAGGTTTAGGATAAGACACAAGATATAGATTGCAAAACCTATATGCAAAAGTGGGATGTGTATATTGCATGAGGGATCTTTCTTAACCAAATAAGGCTATTTATGGATGACTTCTATGCATTATTTAAGTACATCACCTATTTTTACACATGCACACAGCTGGAAAAGTACCTGCAGGGAAATGAGCAGGTTTCTGCTCATCATGTACTTTATGTGACACAGGCGGTTCTTCCAGGTCCTAGATTTAATAAGAATGGTACATGTTAACAGCTCAAGTCTGCACCCAAAGAATCTTCCACAACTTGGGAAAGGTATGGTAGAGCTCAGTGAATATTCACACATTGCAAATTTTGATGCCCAGAAGGGACAATACTTCTGTTTCCTGTTTATTGCTCCATAGACTGAAATCACTATTTAAAATGGATGAGAGCTCACAAGAGAAAAGGCAAAGCTGGACAGCAGGAGTGAGGTACTGAAGAGGAAAAGGCTCCTGGGAAAACTAAAGGTAGCACATAAAGTGTTGCAACATCACAACCTCATCTCTGCAAGAACCAGATTCAAACACCATTTTCAGTCTGTTCCCAGTGGGTCCTGTGCTCACAGTTGTGATCTTTCAGATCCAGAAGGGTGGCAATGCCTCTGCACATCTGGGAAAGGACCATATCCAGAGGGATATGTTCAAATGGTTTTATCCTTGGAGGTAGGAAGGGCTGCTTTTTTGTTTGATGCTTGCCAAGAACATTCTGATTTACTGTTATTCTATTAAAAAGAATAAACTGAAGAGTCCCATCCCCTGTAGGAGCTGAGAAATCACAAAATGTGTCTTTAGCAGTTGTGAAGTGGATCTTAGCAGTTGGCAACAAAGGAAAATGACAAAGAAAAGAAGTGTGTTTGAGCTGATAACCCTGGCTGCATGAACATAACAGTAGGGAAACCAGAATTACTACAGAGCTCCGCTTTGAAAACAGTGAGCTCCAGTCACTCGGTATTTCTCTCAGTGTTTGATCAGAAATGTGGACACTCACACAAAGGAGTTGTAATAAAAGCAATAAAACATGGACTGGTAATGATTTTGTCTATACCTCACCTAACCAGGCCTGACTTCCAGCAGGTCTGCATCTGAGATGTGGGAACCTGCAGAGGTGCAGCTAACAGAGAGCAAAGTCACAACTCCTCCTAGAGTGCCACACACTTGAGTCTCCCTCTCCCATCCCACTTGCTGTCACAAAAAGAAGTTCCATGCGAGGTTGGTTAAGATTTGCTAATGGTATCAAAATGACCAGGGATAAGTGAAGGGGAGGAGACTGGCAGTCAGACTTCGTGATCATCAACTATTTACTGCCTAGGAAATGCAGCAAAATGTTCTGGAAAACTGGTCTCTGACAGCATTTAATGGGCAAAGCATGAACTTTAGCATTACTGATGGTGTTTTTGTCCTCTGGACCAAAGCAACAGGGGAGAGAAATCTCCTACAGCTCCAAATAAACATGAAATAGCAGTGTCACAGGCCATTAAAGACCTTGGTCCAATTCCTGCTTGCTTGACCAAAATGGCAAGTGTCACACTATCATAAGTTATGCAAAAGAGATATCTGAGGAGCAGTTCTGGCAGCATCACCTACTCCTCCTTAACTCTCTATTTGGTGAGTGACAATGTATGTCAAGTAAGTCTTAGCTGGGAAAATAGGGCAGAAAGTGGAGGAATATGTAGATGCAAAACGAAGAGAGCGTGGTTTTGTTTTCAGGGAAGGAGAATTGAGGAGAGGGCATCTCAGAGAGTAACAGCAGCGCAGGGAAGTGTTCTGCAAGTATGTACAAGGCTTCGCTATCGACTTTAATTAAAGTGCTTCTTCAGAGCACTGTGTAATGCAGTTAGATCAGAAGCAGCAGACATAAGAAAAGAAGACATCTTGGTCTAGAACACTGCAAACAGGAGTGAGAAAAAGAGAAGTCCTAACATTTAAAAACATTTTAATGCCCCTGTCTTCACGCCCTTATAGGTGCTAATATAACGAGCAGGGGAATTCGAGCCCAAAGTGCTCAACCACGCAACAGCATTCCTGAGTTCCTACAGAATTATTTGGCAAAGCCTCAATTCAAATGCAGATCATTAAACTGCAATTATATAAATTTATTTCCATATTTTCCCTGTGCCTTCATGCAGGAAGCTATAAGCAAATATTTAGAAAACACACTGTGGATGTAATTAAAGAGACGGCAGCGTTGGTTTATATCAAATGTGCTTTATCAAAATGGGTTTATATCAAAGTGCTCCTCTCAGAGCCTCTGTTAATTTAAGAGGTGAAGCCAATCATCATCTTCTCCAAGTTTCTGAGGAAATCTGAAAGTGCTAGGAAGTAAGAGAAAGGCTCTTTCACCCTCCTAAGCCTAAGATGGTATCAGTGCCAAAGATTTGATTGATTCTGATAACAATCAATGTTAGTTTTGCTACCCAACAATATTTCCAGTCAAGGCTTTAAGTGAAATGAGTCCTCATCCCTTTGTGCGCTTTATCTTTAGTACAGAGCTCAATTTTGGTTCTTCTAGCACTGCCCAACATTTGGGAACTTATTTATTGTTTAAGGGATTGACACACTGCCTAAGGAAACCTCCCCATTTTCATGCTCAGGTAGTTGTGCTTAATAGCCATATTGGCTCCTTGAATGCAGGAAGTTAAGACTAATCCTCTCCAGCTTCATGGACTAAACATCCCATTCCCACCTCCTTTGCCTTTGAAATCTGTAAAAGCAAATGTCCCTAAACAGAAGAGTCAATGAATGAAAAACACATGGAAGAACATTACCCATTATGAAAATACCCACTTGAAATACCCACATGGGCAGTGTTCACTGCCTTGTGCAACTGCTGCACGCTATGAAAATGAGGAAGACTGACTTAAAATCCTCAGGGTACATCCATATGCAGCAGGGAGAGGATGCCAAGGGAAGTGTTTGCCCTGGGTTTGTGTAGGAAACAGAGCTGAGGCTGGAAACTTGCAGATAAACAGTGGGAGACACTTCCCAGAGGTGAGAGCTCATCCTGGTGGCAATTTAGGTTAGAAGAAGATCATTTTCCATCTTCCAACCCTTTCATGTCGTTTCCATGGAAAGAGGAGCTAGGCATGTGGGTCACAGCCCGACTGCAGAACACCAGCCCCTCAACTAGCCAAATATCCACAGCCCAGGCTAAGCACTAATCCTTCCTTTTCTCTATCACATTCACCACAAACCCCTGCCCTGATACATCTGAGCTATGGCAGCAGCAATGTGCTGCGCAAACGAAATGAGGAATTGCTTCAATATTCCCTTTTCATGGGCTCTTCTAAGTACTGAGCTCTCATTTTCTCAGTTTCAGGAGATGTGCTGCTTTGCTTTTTGGTTTTGAGGCACAACGTCAGATTGTGTCCCCAAGGGAGAAAAAAGGCCCAGTCTTTTCTGCTTTGCTCTCCTTTCCCTTAATGTGACACACAAAACATGAACAAACCACTGTGACTGACGTACCTGTGGCTTGTTCTTTTCTGCCTGTCATAAACAATGCTGTAATGAGTTCATTTTAGTTCAAGTCCATTTTAGGGGTATCATGACTTGTAGCACTACCTCTGCTCTTAAAATGGAACACACTTTCTGGATCTGGCAAAAGCTCCACAAACACCAAAAACTTCATTTAAGGTGTCCATTATATTCATTCATATTTATTATAGCTCATTCAAAAGCATTAATCATCTTTCAGTTAGATAAAATGCTAAACTGAAATGTCCCTCATATCACATCACAGCCTTGAGTTCAGGGTCTGATTTCTTCCCCATGTGTGGCATTCCCTAGCAATATAATTCTGTCAGGGTGAAATTGTACCTTTCTCTTCCTTCTATAGCAAGAACTATATAAGACATTCCAGCACCTGCTTGTTCTCTTCCTCTCATGCCACCCATCAGGAGATCGAGCTCTAACCTGCATCACTGGACTGATTTGGACTACAACAACTGTACTGGAGCCTCTTTAGCCTGGTGTACATTGTGGCTCCCAAAATCTGCATCAGCACAAGGGAGTGGAAAGAGCAGCTCTGGTTGGCTTTAGCCCTAAGCGCAGCCTACCTCAGGCAGTCCCTGTGTAATGATCCCCCCAGCCATCCATCTAACTGTTGATTTGCTATGCCCAAGGGATGGGAGAATTAGGGGAGATGTATCCCCTGGGATGGATGCTGTGTCTGGATGGAGGCAGAGAAGGACCTGAATGTCTAAACTGATGCCCATGAGAAACCGCTGTAATCAGTTACCTCCAAGTATTGCGTCATTTCAGAGGAATCAATCTCTGAGATTTTTAATTGGAACTGCTGAAACATTTCTAAACTGGATGACCTGGGAGCATATTTACCTCACAGCTATGCCATTTCCTCCACTTTCATCCTGAGTTGTATTATGAGATCAAAATCCTTTGGGGTTTTATTGCAGTGTCATTAGAAGTCACATATAGAAATATCTTATTAACCTTTGTGTGGTGCTTTCAAGTCAGATAAATACTTCAGGAGTATAATAAAATAAGCTGCAACTGAAATACTTTAACAAAGCAATTGAACATATTCAAGGGTTGGGTTTAGCACCTCAGCTCCAGTTTGGGTAATCAAGACTTTTCCAGCCTTTTATGGGGTACAGGAAATACCCAAAAGTGTGCAAAGACATTTGAAAGACCCCCAAACAAACAAAAAATGCAACCAAACAAACCATAAACCCCCAGGATTCATCAATGAAAGTTGATTATATTCAACATGCTCTTTACAGCAAAACATCCCCAGCCACATAAGGTGTTATCAATTGGGAAATGTCACTGAAAGAAGCATCAAACAATGTGTTCTGATCCCCTTTGCTTTTCTAAGCAGTTCAGCAACAGAAGTAAATTGGAAAACATGAATTTGGCCAAGTTAAAGCTGCAATTTTGGGGTGTAAATAACCTCTAGAAAAACCTGTTGCCCTTTTCTCCTCCGGCTGCTGTTTGGTGGCCAGGGCACATGGCTGATACATCCGCTCCTGAACACAGGTCCTGATGGCCTGCCTGAGCAAATAAAGATGGAAATGGAAAACATTTGCCATGCTCAGTGGCTGTGGGTAAATGCCTATGGTTCACAGCATTGTGAGACATTAACCTTCTAATGGAAGAAGAACAAGTTGGGTTTCCTGCTGGGGATGTCAAAAAGATTATAGTTCTAGTGCTTCCTTTCTTCACTGTGTTGGTATAGAGAAGTAACCTCAACTATAAATCATCTTTTGCATACATAAGCTTCTAGAAGTCATCAGGTTTTGACATAATGTGTCCCTAGGCATCAGAAGAACATTTCAGAGAGGACTGACTATATTGCATTAGGAAAACTAATTACCAAAAGTACGACCTAATTAAGATAGGGCATTTAGGGCACAGGATCCCAAAGCTAGAACTGCTCAGGGACTGTAAGTAACACACTGAGCAGAGAGTTTCTAGTGTAAGGTATCATGTCTTCTCTATACCCTACATTAAACCAGTGCTGTTCTACAACAATACTTTGGAGAAACCACTTCCCTGCATGTGGTCTTATATGCTATGCAATTTCATCATATAACATAATGACTCTAAAATATGTGTATTAAGCATAATATACGGGTTCCCATTTCTACATCCCAAGGACCTGTGTTCTTCTATTAAAGGTAATATAAGCCAGACATGAGCATGGGTATAATGCAAATAGTCAGCACAAAGCCAGCCTAAGTACATAAATAATCATACCTTGCAATTACACTTTAATAACCTCCATATAACTACCTCAGTGTATCTTGGGAAAAGAAGCAGAAATGAGCCATTTCACACACTTAATCTGCAACACTATGAAGAGCTTGATCACTCAGCTCTTCCAGAACCAGCTCCCCTCAACAGCCTCCAGCAAGGCACCCAAATCATCAGAAATCCTGCTCTAAATACCCATGCATCAAAACTGCACTTCAGATAAATGAAAGCAGAAGGCTATTAAATCCCTCACTATTTATTTTATTTTATTTTTATTTTATTTTATTTTATTAACAAATCACAGCAAGTGACTTGTCCAAAATCTTAGAGAAAGCTTCTGGAAAGCGGAGTTTGTGGCTGATTTCTAGGCTATGCGTTCAACTATGGGACTGCCCCTTCCAATGGCCTCAATACAGGAAAGAGCACCATGCAATGCCTGCCATCCACTTCTGCTCTCCAAGTAAATAAATGACTTAAAAAGCAAATAGAAAATGATACATTTAATGGAAAAGGGTTAAAGGTATGGATTCTAGCACTTAAAAGAAGATAAACTTTAATTCATTTTATTGAATTATTAACAAATGTAATTTCTCTTAAGGATTAGAAGCAAGACAAGACCTGAACACAGCAACAGTAGCTAGCCATTTAAAATGTAACTTAAGAGTTTAAGCAGAAAGAATGTGTCCAGAAATGTAATTAAAAAAAGGAATAAAAATGTTAATGATAAAGCAGTGACTGAACAAGACATCATCAGAACAGTTGTCCTGGTGCTCCCAAGGTTTCCTGGTTTGCTTGTATAGGTCCTTTGGGATTGATGCACTGTATTGACTGAACTTGGACTAAGTTGAGCATGAACAGATGGGTGTGGAAGGAAGACTGAACCTGTGCCCATCAAATGCTTTAGAGAGGTCTTGAAGTTGCCCTGTTCTGTGGCAAGGTCAGTCTCCAGCCAAGCAGAGAATCACAGAGCTGTCAGCAATTTCACTGCTGCTTTTGTATTTGTGACAGAGGAGATTTGGGTCAGGCCACAGAAACTGCCCCAAATCACTTAAAAAAAAAAGGGAAAGGGGGATTTATCTGGAGACCAATTTTAATACTTAAACATGACAATAGATTTAAACATCTATGATGCATCAGATACTTAAGTTGTCACAATGAAATAGGAAAGTCAGACTGTAGAAGTGACTTAAATAATGGTGTACGGCAACAGAAAATAACAAAACCTATTTCAGGTTCATTGCATCAACCTAGAATAAGCCAGAGCAATCAGGGAGAACACTCTAAATAGTTATTTTTGAGGTAATTGCCCTAATGTAACTAATACATTCCCCAAACCCGATCCCGAGATACTCTTATTCCCTGGAGTCACGCTAGTGCTATGTGTAACTAACTGTCTTTCAGAATCTTCCTGCTCACCATGAGTGCCCCTCTGAACAACTACAGTTTGTTCTTGCATGTGACCATGATCTATGCACTGCAGAAACCAGGGCAAATGAGGTCTAAATGTCTATCTGTAGGTTGGAAGTCATTATGCTTTCTGTGGAAATAGGGAATACAAATGACATTCTGCATGCTGATGAAGAATTGCTAAGTTCTAAGTCTACAGAGATATGAGACTTCCTATCAAGATGACCTAGCAGCCACCTAGACTCCATGACATGGTTATAAGCAGGCTGAATTACAAATGTGTTTAAGCAATGCAGTCTGTCGTTTGAACCTAAAAAAATGAACTGAAAGTTTCATTAGGAGGCAGAACTACAGCTTTATTCTACCTCAAATGGAGCGTAACTGGAGTAACAGGCTGGTAGGAAATTAAAACCCTGCTGCCAGAACAATGCCTCAAAAATCATGATCAAAGTATCTGCAATTCAAATCATCATATCCTCTGCCCAGAGAAGCAGAGATTGAATGTGTTCCTAGTGAGAATAGCAGAAGAAAGACATTTTCTCTAGGCTTTATTTTAGCACATCACCTTCCCTGTCCTTGTGATACTCCACACTTGATGGCTTGGTCTTGGAACAACTGGAAAACTTAGTTCTTTTGTTTCCAGTCAGCTCCTTCCCAGCCCCTCATCTCCGATACCATACAAAGCAAGGAGGGAGGCAACTTCCCAGCCTGCGTTGCTGGCTCTCACTGCTCCTCAGGTACAGATGAAGATAATCTTACTGTGTGCCTTCCCCTGTTCTATGTGTGAAGGTTTGAAAGAGCAACCTATTAATAACTGCAGTAATACACACTTATCCACCTCCACTGACTTCCCAAAAACTCACTTCAATGGCTAGGGACAAAAAGGGACAAATTAGTGCCCATTTCTCTCCTGTCTCTTACAGATTCACAACTGAACATCAGCACTAGGCCACAGATGTGCTAAAGTCATCCATCATCATACAAGCATTTCTTTGAATCTTCAAACTTGTCTTCATCTATTTTACATTTGAATCCTAACACATTTCTAATTGTTTATATAGCATAAGGTGAGCCTAAACCGTGCCTTGAGATCCTAAACACATGAATTAATAAGTAATATTCTTTAATAATGAAGTTTCTTCCTACACTTAAAATACCACCAGCAATTACAACTGCTTTTACACAGTGCCAGTGAGCTCTGGGCTTTCCACGTGTTTCACAGCTATTCAGCACCATCCTGTATAATGAAAATACAGTCAAGAGAAAACTGAGTAAGTAAACCTGTCATAGAAACAGCTACAGAGAAGCCTGAGATTATACTAATAGGTGACTGCTGGCAGCAACTTCCTGCTAAATCTCTTGGCTTACACCCACACTTATTTTGGTGACACCTCTTGAAGATGCTGTTTGTGAATAAAAGAGCCACACATCATCTTCAGTTACAGATTCCCTGCTTTCACATCGGTACTGAAGTGAAATGTGTGTAGATTTGATTAACTATTTATCAGGCTGTGCTAAATTGATCATCTAAATCTAAAAGATGTTAGGAGACATAACTGGGGATTAATTACTTCAAGGGCTTAGCATTCATTTGATTGCCAGAAAAGGTGGCAGGCTTTTCAGAAGAACTCGTTGTGGTAGATATTGAATGAGTCTAAACCCAGGACCCTTCTCTATAGGCCTAACTAAAAGTTTTATTCATTCAAAAAGCTTCTTGGGGAGGCTTTAAACCAGTTTTATTTAAGATGGGCCCACTGGCAAGTTCCTAAAAACTGAAGCTCTGGTACAGTGCTTCTGCTAACCCAGACTTAGGCTTCTGGGTAACAGTAGCAGAACAGTGAAGAATCACCAAATACACAGGCAAGGCATAAAAGCTCTTCTTTCTAAATGGTTGCTGCTATCCACAATGATGCTCCAACGCTATTACAACATCATTAAGGGATCAAGTATAAGACACAGTGAGCTAGAGAAGCGTACATTTTCTTTCAAATTACTATTTCCAGCAATTAGCAGAAATGGCTAAGAAAAAAGTAGAGATTTTAGAGTAACTCTAAAAATGATAAAGCTGAACTGGGAACTCTCTTAAAGCTGTTGTAAGAATGCATTGAAATGATGAACTCATGAATAGGAACTTGGGAAAATTCCTGTCTCTACAAAGAGACCATTGGGAAGCAGAACAGTCCAAATCCTTTACTCATTATCCATGTCACTCCTGTAGGCTAAGGTGAACATAGTAGCAATTAAAGGGCTAGAATTTTACTGACATGCATCCTCACAGACCAGTATAACAACACTGAAAGTCTTAATGCTTTCACCAGAGCTACAATCAGATTTTCCTCACAAAGGTTTCTAGAGCAGCAGTGTCCTGTGGGAAGGATCCAAACATCCAAGAATGCCAGACAAGATGAGATAGCTAAGGTTAAGCACTGCTACAGCTTCAAATTCAAAGGCTGCAGCATGTTCTAACTATACATACGGTAAAAAGGCAATGGATGAGTTTCCTTGAAGGGTCCACCTTCTGACTTAAAAGTAACCATGTTTTTCATCAGTTAGCAGCATGGTAGCCATCAAAACAAGCTAGCAATTAACCCACTATGTAACTAAAAGGCCTAAAAGACATTTCAACATGTTAATTGTTTGTATACATTGAATACCAACAGGAAATCAAATGAGCTAAAGACAGGATGTGATTTGAATTGGCAGACTGTGAACGAATGGTAGTAGGCATAAACATGCTGTCTGTCAAGTGTTTGTCATGTCATTTATTAACCTAATTGAAGTCTTCCACAAGGGATATTCCAGCCTCTTTCTGCAAAATTCCTTGGATTCATGAAAAGAAATAGATCCGGGAGATGAATCACATCAAATCACCAGTTTAATGGGGATTTTTTCCCTTGTTGCAATCATTATAACACAAAGCCCATTAAAACACCTCCAATTTCCTCACGGAACATGGATGATAATTTCCCCCCAGCTCACATCCACACTGTTTCAAGCAACATTTCACATCTCATCTCCAAAAAGGGGCTGCTTATCTACCAGGATGTTTAAGGACAGCATCGCCCTATTTGTATTAGTCATTTGCATTTTGAACACTTCCAGAAATTGTCTCCATGGTCTCATTCATGTTTTAGCAACAAGCAAGCAAACAAAGCACCAGTGCACTGGAT
>JANHGB010044537.1:42632-64000 GCA_026283785.1 Coracopsis vasa
AGATGATCTTAAGGTCCTTTCCAACCCTAACTGTTCTATGATTCTATGTTTTAACATGCTAATCAAACCCAGTTAAAGCTGGACACTAGGAATTCAGAGCCCAGTGCTATAATCTTGTGTGTTTGTGCGGGGTACCATGGTGAGAAAACTCTGGAGGAGGGCAGTGTCTTGTGCCTATGATCTCAGCTTGATTAGGCTGGCAGGCTGCCTATCCACCCACCTGGTATCTATGACTAGACCTCAGCTTTTCTATCTTCTTGCCAATACCTGTCAACACGCCTCTTAAAAGAGATAGTGGTGAGGGTACTACCCACTGAACAGTGCAAACATTAAAGGAGAAAGGTGAACCTATTACAGATGTATTGATCAGATTATTACAGCCTGAGCTGGGGAAAACAAAAACCATCCAGATCTGAATCCTTGCAAAATGTGCATCTGAGGTTTTGACATAAGCACCAGTGCAATTCCAGCCAGAATGTACTATGGAATAGCTCATTTAACACCGATCACGGTAAGGGTCATTTATATCTTCCTACACCATCGCAGCTTGATTTGCTCATCTCTCAATGCAATCGTGTATGTGTGTGTGTCAGATTAGCTGGGGAAAAATAACTGTTTGCACAAGTAGATCAAATTTCAGAACCCAGATGAAGCTTCAGTCCCAGTGTACTGAAAACAAATTAGATAGCCAATACACTAGGCTGCAAAGAGCAAATATTAAAATACCAATGCTTAGCAACAGAGAGAGCAATTCAAGATGTCATTGGAAAGAAGGCACTTGGCTGAAAGGTGATTAATATCTACAAGTCCATGTGCAACTTGGCAATTTCCCCTACTACAGGTGTGAGCTTTGGAGTTAGAATGACAGCTCTTGGCTAATCAGGTTTCCTAGTTAGGAATCAGATTAACCTTTCAGAGAGAAGTTTCTTGGCGATGTCTCCATCTGTCTCGATCATATCTGCATTGAATGGGATCACAAAGGTTATTCTTGTTATGACAACCGATCAGATGACTTGCAAAAGAAATGAAGCATTCAGTGCTGGTAAACCTAAACAGTCAAAGAAGCGCCTCTAATCTCATCTCCAGTTTCAAAAGCTTGGTTTCAAGTGCTGTTTCTTAGAGGTGTGCAGCATTTCAGCAAAACACAAACAAAACCAACCCCAAGCCACAGCAGAGTGCTCAAGGCACCAGTGGTCACAGGTTGAGTAGCCATTAACAGACATCATCTCAAACTCCAGCGAATGTTAAGCAAGAAAAAGAACCCATACCAAGTTAATAAAGACAAATCTGGTCTGTGTTTCTTCCTGCTCAAGTAACCGCCAGGACCGTGTGCAAATCTAAAGATACCAACTAATTCCCAAATCATCCTTTTTCTTTCCAATGTTTCCATTCTTCCTGATTTCCAGAATTTGTCTGTAGCTGCCATTCTTTGCATGCTTCTAGTTTTTCAGGTAAGATGTATAATTTATTAGTAGGCTAAGTTTTCATGCCCTTCCGCATCCAAAACTCATTTAACAAGCCCAAAGTCAGGTCTTGTAAGCATTTAAACTAGAACTTTCAAGGCACAGCTACAAGTGACAGCTTGGTTTAATGAATTACCAACATCCTCATCACTTTCCTGTGTGCTTGGAGAGAGGGAATGGAACTGGGTGTCCAAACCTGGCATGGCCTATTGAAGTGGTACCTGCTGAAGGGGTCTAGTTATTTGCACAGACCATTACTCCAGCAGGGCTCATCTAGACACACTGATCATGAGCATCCACAGTATAAACCAGTACCTATATGGCAGAGGGTAGCCCAAAGTGGTTTGCTATAGCTTAAGAAAGGTGCTCAGAATATAAATCCATATTCTAAAGAGAAGGAATACAGGACTCTGCTCACAATAAATTGAAAGACATCTTTGTGCAGCACTTGAGGATGATGACACCTATTATCAATGCAGAACAATTAGTAGTTAATGTGCATATTTAATTTTGCAATAGACAGGAAAGCCTTAATTGTAAATATGCTAATTTTGAACTGAAATGTTATTTTTAGAGATGCAAATGCATTTAGACCAGCCACTCTATTACAGCGAGTTACATGAGTTCTCAGAGATAAGGTCTGCTGGCAAGTAAGGTAGGCTGACATCATCTGTATGGCTTTAATCTGGAACACAGGCTTCCCAGTGCTGCCTGGGTGGCATCTTCCCTTTGTCCTTGCACAACTGGCAAGGTAGCAAATGTCATTTCTTTTCTTTCTTCTTAACAAGTTGACAAACTTTATAGGAAAAAAACCTCAATAATTTAGCTAAAGTTCCTAGTTTCCATAAAATGAGGCTCTTCGATAAGGAGAGGTTGTTCAGGTTTTACAGTAGGAGGATGCTCTAGTTCTACAATAGCTATATTAATAGCTAATGAGGCAGATGAATTTACGTATTTGAAGAAACATTCATCTCACCCACTGTGCACTATCATACTTTGCATCCCTATGTTCATAATTTGGTACCTGTTCTTCAAAGAAAATCAGCCTTCCTTAAGCTCTTGGTGTGCAATGGGAAAAAGAATTCCCTTTTGCCAGGCCGTGAACAAACACCTGGAAATAACTGAAGGCACAACCCCAAAACAACAGAATACTGCTTATGTGTTCACCAACTACTTTGACTTCACATTCTTCTAAAGCCAAGAATTTGCATAGATCCAAATGCCTGTGACAAGGCACTGGTGGAGCCCACTGCACAGGGATGCTTGAAATGAAGGCAGTATGAGTGAAGCTCTTCCTCCTTGCCAATTCACAACCGAGGAGGGACAGACCTGCTGTATTCTCCTCTGATACAAGAGACTTCCTCTCTTTCAGTAGAAAATAAGTTGCACACTGGAAACCTCATTATTTCAAACCACTGTGAAACACTCATCTTTATAATTTAGAAGCAAGAAGCAGCTCTCATCCTTTTCACACCGCTGGTAAATATTGCAAGAGCCTGCTAGAGAAAGCCCAGGGCATGCTCAACACTGCGCTTCTCTTGTGCTGTTTCCTGGTCTGCACCATCTCCTTCAGCTAAATCCCAGTGGATATCTGTCTCTTTTCAAACAAGAGAACAAAGTTATTGGCCAGGAAAAAGGGGAAATTTAAACCTTCATCCAGGGCTTTTCCAGACCCCTTGCATTTTTGGAATTCTATGGAGTCTGCAGATGAGCCAGGGCTGCAGATGAACCACCCTTTTCCCCCACCTTGGTATGCAGAAAGGGTCTTCAGAGTCCTTAGAAGGCTTAGAGAGGAAGAGTCTCTTTGAATTTGTCATAGGACATAACATTGTCTGAAACTAAAGCACACAATCATTGCATTTGTGTTCATATGTTCAAATAGCGAATTCGACACCTTATTCCCCAAGTGTCCCTGATGACTGCCTCCAGGTTTCTTTTCCCCTCCACACAGCTTTTAACTGTGCTATTTCTGAGCTTTTAAGTGGTTTTTGTTGGCCCTTCTTTCAGTCCTTCTCTCACGAACTGTGTAGGCTCAGTCCACCAGTGACACCAGTATGAGAGGTGGGGCTGATTAGTTGTCCTGTCTACACCATGTTCCTGAGAGTGCGATTCAGGATTCAACACTATGTCAGGTAGCAAATGGGTGACTGTTATTAGCACCATTCAGATACTAGAAATTGAAAATGTGGCTTAATGCTTTCCGTTGGGCTATAACAAGCTCCCCATTCACAGCATGCAATGTTATTCATTTTCATGATAAATCTTCCAAAGGTGAAATGTTAAAGTAATTAAGTCTGCTGGTTCTGCCTGCAGTTCATCCCTTGAGTTGGCCTAATGAATATCAAAGGAAAAAGCAGAAAAGCCAAGATTTCAGTAACTCTTGACTGGTGGAAGTGAAAGAACCAGCAGTGTCATTATAGGGTTGTACACTGGAAAAGAGCAGGGGATCAAAATATGCACTTGGGTTTGTCTTTTTCTGCAGTAACAAGTAATAATAAATTCTAAGCCCTCGCATCAGCAGTCTACTCACAAGGGGTAGTTTCAGGTCAAAATGGAAAACAGGAACAGAGCAAGAGAAGCACTGAAATGAAAAACAAAGCCAGAAATGTAAACTTCCAGAGATTTTGCCCAAGGAAAAACTCATTTATATTGGCCAACAATACTGCAACTTTCAGTGACTCCAGTCTCGAGACTGACTCTGCAGAGATTTCACACCACACAACCCAGAGCAGAACAAGTTCTAACTACAACTTTGCATTCAAATTCATACAGCCTATGTTGCCTTAATTTCCTTCAGTTTATGACCAGCAAAGCTGTCTCTGGCTATTTGACTCTTCCTGCCTTCAGCAAAGAAGCTTCTGACTTCTGCTGGTGCTCAACAGAGATCTGCCGTGATTCAGAATTCTATCACTAATGTTTCTTCTTAATTAAGATCCTAACCCTTCACCAGCTATTCAAATTAAAGAGTTAGCAACTGGTTTATATTCACTTCCCCAACGTACTCATTCCTTTCATTGAAAGCTGAGAGAACCAGCAGGTTTTTTAAGCACTAGGGCTTGCTTGGTGTTGCCCATGGCTAAAGCAGGCTGCACACACATCATAATGTGAAAGGAAGGTTTTGAGTTCATTACATGGAAGCAGTAGACATGGGCAATATTAATTTGGCTATGTGCAGCTCTTCTTTCCCCTGCTTGTTATTTGTGGATTTGGGCAGGCACCAGTTCAGAATGGCTGATGGGATGTATAAAATTATCAGCAATAGCTGAGGTTTCACAGCAGTGCATGGCTGATGTGGAAATCTGTTTCACTACATCTGTGCTTTAACTAATAGGGAACAGAGAGGGAGGAAGGAAAGAAGGAAAGCACTCCTGGAACTAATAGGAGATTACCATTATGACCAAGAAACTCGAGATGCAACAAGATATTAGATACACCATTACGGCCAAATGGATGCGTTTTCCTGATCCCCATGCTAATTTATCATGAGCAAAAAGCAGCTGCGCCATTAAGTGAAGAGAAAAAGCCAATGAGATGCAAATATGCAAGAGACTAATTACCAGGCAGGCAAAAGAGCTTCTATTTTAGGTCTGTTGAACAGGGGATTAATTTCTTGTAATGGAAGTGAAATCTGCCAGATCAGGCTCCTGTATAACCCACTGCCTTCACATTCGCACTGAACCATCCCGCACATCAGCACTGAGCGTTCTGTGTCAAGAGGCTTTTATCCACATACAAACCCAGCACAGGCTCCTATGGGGTCTGATTTTGAAAAGGCATATTTCCCAATGGCTGGCATGGGAAGTCCCTTGATAGCTCGTTTGAACTGAAGTCTGAAAAGAAGAAAGCAAACACCTCTGAGGAACGTATTTTCCTTGGATTAAAGACAATCAAACCTCTTTTAACTCATGGTCTTAATCTACTCAGTAGTAATCACTTGATGTTAAAGTGATGCACATCAATACATCTGAGAAGGGGAACAAAAAAATGGTTCACTTTCTCCTTATTCAAAGACTTGGGCCATCATAAAAGAAACAGCTTCATTTCAGATATGTTTCTTTGTAGTTTTGTTGTCACATTAAAACACTGATGGAGTAACACACAAGTACACTAGATTTATGGAGGTTTTTAACTGTACTTACTACTTGATATATGAACTCTATTAGTTTTCTCTATTTAAGGGTATGCACAATAATGTTCTTGTTTTCTATGAAGTCTACTGGTTTTATACAAACCAGTTCACTGACAAAATCAAGCAGCACTGCATACATTTCATTAGAATTCTTTAGTTTTAGGGAAGTGCAAAATATCATCATTGTGAATTTGAACTCTTTCCCTTGGGACCGCTGCAGTTAAGATTTTGCCCAGTTTGCATGAAATCTTTTGGGTTTGTGGATTTCCCTGTTCTTTCCCCACACCACTTGAAATCACTACTTCCACTTTAACCAAGTAGGGGTCAGGCTGCTACAGCTGCGTACTACCACATCCAGTGGGCATTTCCTCACCTTTCTGGCTGGATCCAGACCTCCTGTATCTCTCCAGCTTGTGTTAATATAAATATGAGATAGGAAATAATGATCATGGTTCTTACATACCACAGAAATCGTTCTGCATTGTAATGGTAGAGATTGGAGGCACAGACAATGCCGCTGCAAACATACCCTAGAACACAAAGGTACAAGTCACAGCGCCTCGTGTTCACTCAGTGGTGTGAACAGCTCAATTTGCCAGGCAAGACTCTGAAGAAGTGGCCAGGTCTCACCCTGTTCTGTAGTTGAAGTGGATTACCCTCCTTTCTGTCTGCTACCTCGCACTGTGTAATTCACAGCACAGAGGCACCTCTGACCCCAATGTTGCAGCAATCACAGACTAGGAAGTCTCACTTCTGCCAGGAAAAGTGGATTTCAGTTCTACTGCACTGCAGTCTCTGTGTGTGCAAAAAGAGTGGCTCAAGAGAGCACAAAGCAGTTCAATGCAACGGGGTATTATCAAGCCCCATTCAGAGTCATAGCAGCTGCAGAAATGACAGCTATGTTTTTCACTTTGCTTGGGAAGCACACCTAACCACATGCTTGTCTCACAAAAGCTGATGAAACTGAACTCATTTCCGCACTATGCCAAGTTCCTATCTCTATGTAGAGTATAACCTTAATGAGACAATTACATTTTCTTAGGCTATCAGTCTTACACACGAAAACCCAAAGTAAGTGATTAGAGGCACTGGTTAAAACATACTCGTAGCTTATGAAACCGTCTGGGTGTCAGAATATCTCGGCATTGGTTATTTTCTTGAATATGTTGAAGTATCTCTATTTGCAGTACAGTTTTAGATGAAGTACCTGGTGTGGAGCATCTGAAAGTAATATTCTGCTTAAAACCATTAGGAATAGCATTAGATGCTTGAAAGATGATAAATTAAATCTTTCACCCTTTGAGTACATGCGTTCCCTTGAGAAGCAGAGTAGTATAGTGGGCAACCTCTGCAACTGGCCATCATTTTCGATAGAACTTTTTGCCTGCTGTACCTCTGCTTTTCTCTGATATTCCATCCTGTTTCACAATACCTCCTCTTTTCTCCCCATAAACGTTATCTGCAGATAAATTACTGCCTTCATGGGCAAACAGCCTGAGATATTTTCTTCACTTCTTAAATGACAACCTTGACTTGGAACACTAACTCCAATCTTGGAATGCAGAGATTAAACTGAGTTTAGCCCACTGTTTGCTTAGGTTGTTCTATTCTGATTTCAGGTTTCGCCCAATCCTTTTTCAAGGGAACCAATGGGACCCAGTAGTATTGAAACAAAAGGTTTCAGAGCACTAGCACGGAGTAACAAGATGGACTGCATCAGTTTTAAACTATCTGGAGATATAACAAGGTAGTAAAGCTTGTGGTCTGCAGAGGTATTCAATTTCATATATGGGTGATGGGGAAGACCCCTATGGAACAACAAGCATCTGGAGCAAGATACAAGGCAAATTTCTGCTTTAACAGCTCAGATTGAAACCACAACAGTGATAGCAACAGCAAAAGTGCTGTCCCGGGTTCAGCTGTAACAGTTGTTTCTCTCCTTAGTAGGTGATGCTGTGCCCCATGAACTCCCTTCTTCAGCACACCAAAAACTGCACTGGGAAACACTCAGAACTTTATCACTGGGTTGCACTGCATTTTACTGCATTGAGGATGAGCAAAGTGAGCACTCTAGAGATCCTTCAGATTTGTACCAAAACATATCGCTCTGCAACTACTGCTTATCAATGTGGTTCATGTCCTTAGAGACAACAATCTTTTACACTGCTTACCATAAACAAGGCCCTTTTCTTATTGCTGTAGCAAACAAGTACCCATTTTCCAGTTTGACAGTTTGCCTGGATAAGAGTTGACAAGACTGACTCACATAAAAGTTGAATACGCCAAGGACAAGTACTGAAATGCACGCTCAAATCTTCAAGACTTTAACAAAGCCATAGAAAGCGACTACCTCTGCATAATAGAGGGCATGAAGTGCTGGCAGGATAAGCACTTAAACCACAGGCACTTAACTAAGAATGTCCTTAGATAAGGACACCAAACAGAATAATACACTCAAAATAAATAGGAAGAAAACTTTCTATGCAGGGGCTCTTATTCTCCCAAGATCTATTCTGATGTCTCAACTGATACTTGTCTTATCAATCTGTCTTTGCCTGAACTGAGGAATATGAATAGATTTCCTATCAGCAAGGCTGGCTGACCTCATTCCCACAAAGGCAGAGAGGCTCTGCTCCTCTGTGTTTTGACAGCATACATAGTAAGATAAAATATATCATCTGCAGAAAAAGTGTCATGGATATGGGCAACTAAGAGTCTCCAGGATGAAAACTGTAACTGGACACTGTGCTATGCAGTAGTTTACACCATGAAGTACTGGACAGGCAGGCACTCAGTGAATGCAGTCAGTTCCAGGCAGCTTGGCTCCAAGTGATTATTGAAGAATGCTGGAGACCTGGAGTTAAACAAACTGGAATATCCCCAGAGGAAGGACAGAGCTGTGAAGTGCCCCACCAGACACAGGAAAGCAGGGATACTAATGACAGGGATAAAAAAACCCCACCTTTGAGAACAAAGGGACTGCATTTTGAATTACAAATCTATAACAGGAAACCCCATACCAGGGGAAAATCAGTGATTACATGCACACACTCCCTAGAGCACTCAATAGATGTGGTCAATACACCTTCTGTTTCATTAAAAGAAACCAATAAACAAACATCTGGCCTCAAAGAGTACCTGACGTATGATTGCCAGAGTCTCTACTGAGGAATCTAATTCCTTCTGTAAGCACAGTGTGGTCAGGGAAGAAAATGCCTCAGCAGCATTATCAATTTAAACAGTAGATCTAGGGACTAAGAGAGGATTTCCTTTAATGCCAAAGGAATGTTGACTCCTTAGATGCTACAGAGCAAGATGTTATAAAGGATATAGAGATTACTTACAGACCTAGGAAAAGGAAAGCAAATGCAACAGATTTCTTTGCAGAACATGTAAGCAAGTCCATTCACTGTGTTCAGCCATCGTTAACAACAGGTAATATGATTCCAGGAGTCACTGGATTTATTACTTACTCATTCTCACTACATGTCATATACCTAATGGACCTCAGTTTGTCCAGCATGTATTTGAGCAGTTCTCAGCCATGCATGGGATTATTTACATGAATTCAGTATGGCTACTGTCTCATTGCCCAGTGAAGCACAGACACTTACCTGCTGACAATTCCATTCAACAGAGGACAAAACGTTATCAGTAACTGAGGTCCCAGAACCTCAGATCTCATGGTTTTATGAGGAGATAGGAAAACCATCAAGCTTTTAGGGTTCTGAGGGCCAGGATCTGCTAACTGCTTCCCGACAGAGAATTTGCACACTCAGAAGCAAACATCAGTATCAGGTGCCAGTCTAATGTGCATTTCTGGGGGAAAAGACACCACTTTTCAGGACTCCTTAAGAAAAGGGAGGTAAGCAGGAGGGACCTGGCTGCTGGGCTCTGGGACCACATCAGCTCCCCAAGGCAAAATACAATCAGAACACAAAAGCTTTCATTTAACAGCCAAGCTGAAAGCACGCAGAGTAACTCTGCAGAAAGCCTCCGAGAGCTGCTAAGTAACAGCTTGGTCATACACTTTATAACTGCTCTGTCACGACACCCGCTTTAGCAATAATTCTTTATGTATCATAATTATGCATTGTTATATTCATTACTAATACTCCTGACAGATGATGGAAGGGGGAACAGTGCCTTTTGGGCATATGGAAATGGCTGTTGTGCCGCGTAAAGGATGTAGCTGCACAAACCCAAAGAGCTTAGTGCAGATACTGAACAAAGCTGCCCTGTGCCAGACCATGTGGCTCAGAACGGCTACCAAACAGCATGAAATACAGATGCTACGTTGTTCATCTGTGAAATCACGCTTTTCATGTCTCTTGCATGTCCTAGATCGTCTAAAACCACACCAGCACGAACTGCTCAGTGTCTGGTGCAAGAGGCATCGCACAACTCGACTGCTTCTCCTGCTGGATCCAAACTTCAGTCTGAACTTTCAGGAGTAAAAAGGAAACACAACATGAGACAAGTTAAAGACACTCACCAGAACGAAGAGCAGGAGATGTAGTAACGAGCACGCAGTTAAGACCCAGTCCCTTTGAACTAGCAGCTTTCTACCTTGTTTAAACAGCCACTCACAAGACGACCAAGTGAGAAAGAGGACCTGCAATAGCAGAAAGAAAAGCCCACCACTAAACCCCACCTACTCGTTTTAAGCACGGGAACATTAACAGCAATCAAAGCAATCACAACAGATTCCTCCTTTAGGACTATTTCTTTGCCCTGGCTAGGAGGGCTTTGTTCAGCATACTTATGGTTAAGTAGCTGCAGCACCTCCAAAGGCCACAGTAAACTTCAGGCTTTGATTTTGCAAGCAAACAAGTAAGTAAAGGTCAGAGCTGAAGTTTCAGCCCCTGCTCTGGCCGCACATGGATCACAGTCTCTGGAGGCAAGAGACGAAGCAGGCAGTGCTGTGACACAGCCTCATGGATTGGCATAAGCAGGCAGCGTTTCCGAATAGAGATGCAGGCAGGAGTCCCATCACCAGAAGTACGAGGGAACAGTTCCAAAAGTGACTTCAGAAAGTAGTTCTGTGTCATGTGGACTCCAAAATCACTTGGAGAATGGTGCTTCACATCTGTGTGCTCCTGCAGAGGGGTCTGACAGCACTTGTTCCCAGTGCCCAAACTGGTCTGAAGTTTCCAAATACATTAAACACGTATTTGTCACAACTCTTTAGCCCTGCACTCACACATATGGTTTGGCACTGCCTGGTGCACATCATAAAGTTGGACATTGAAGATGCGCTCGAATGCCACTGAAGAGCTATTTGCTGCTAGGCATTTAAATTCCAAGCACGGACTATCAAAGCCTCCCAGTATTCTTACTAATATTTCAATTTCTTGTCATATTCCAGATTTTTACTGCTTAAGGAAAATCAGCATCTTAATTTGCTATAACATCACAACAGCCCTGACAAACTGGTAGTGAATGTTCTTTCAATCAAGCGAGCCAATTGTGACACCTTTCTTTTTTAAGGCTATAAAAGTAACACACTGTGCGATGGGTCCCAGTGGGAATGCTATTCCCAGAAACCCACCATGTGCTTTGTGTATGTGTGAGCCATACCTGTGCCTAAGGTGGAGAGACTCACAATTAAGACACATTAACTGATTTCCATTACTCTTGCTCACAGTGGGCTGACATTAAAGAATGAGAGCAGCCATAAATGCCTTGAATCAAAGACAGAACATAGAGCAACAAAGAAGGATGTGGACACAAAGTTGATAAATACAAACTAAAAGCAGACACAATTGGGAATTCAACCAAGAGTCTTCTTTTTGCAGTAACCTAAACCAGAGCTCCATCAGAAGGAACGGATTCACTCCTAATCCATAAATTCTCCCAGTTTTGCTTTCAATTCTCCATTCACAAAATCCCTGATTTCTGCTTCCCATGGCTTGCTGACCTCAGACAGCTTGTGCTCCTCAGACAGTTAGGATCACTCTCAGTGTCTTCAAGGGCAATCCCTTTTGAACCTAACAAACTCTCTTTGCTAACATCCCTCAGTGCTGTCTCCTCCTTGCTCTGCAACCCCATCCGTGCACATCCTTCTGCCCACTCAGTTCTTGTCCCCACAGCTTTTTATCTTGCCTGTGGGGAATGTGCTGAACATCAAGAAGCTGTTGTCAATGTATCAGGCAAGGAGACTCTCCCGTGGATTTTCCATGTATTTCTATGAATGCCACTGCTGATCACTCAGTTCCCTGTGGCCATCATGGTGCTAAGTGAAGGACCCCAATATGCTTAATGATAATCTTCAATAACAGACACATCTTCACACCACCAGGATGTGATACAATTCATTTTTGGCTGCGGCCTGTTTCCAGCAGGATGCTGCGCTAGAAGGCAGGTCTATAACATCCTGGTGAGCAAATCCTGCTCTCTCTAGACTCATATTGTCCGAAATAACAGTAGAAATGGATCCTTCCTTAGTAAGGGAGACCTCTTATGTGGGCTCACCCATGATTGCAAACCTCCAATTCCAACCCCCCAGCTTGAAGGCTCCAAACCCCCACTGAATGACTTGTAAGGCAGTTTCCTAGACAGCATGCAACTGTCCTTTTCCACTGCCACGGATCACACGATATATTTATCAAGGCTAATTTCATCTTGCAGTATTGTTTTGCTTATTTGTGTTTGCTGGAACAATAGCAATAACATGACAATAAGTGTCTGAAAGAGATGCAACCGCACATTCATTTTCTGACTGATAGAGCCATAGGTCACTTATTGGTTATTACTGTAATGGAAGCTTCATGCATTTCTTACCTTTGCTTTCTGGAGGCTTTTTAAACTCCAGGGAGCTGTGTACCTGCTGCTCTAAGCACAAACCTTTATCAACCTTACTGGAAGCTACAGCCACAACTGTGTCTTCTGAAACAAGCAGCATCCAAACAGGCCCTTGGATATTTTCTAGCAAGCTTCAGCTTTAAAAAATAGGTTTGTCAGTATCTTGGTTCCCTGAAGAGACAAATCCAGCCAGCGAACAGCCTAGCATCTGTAAGTCACCACCAGCCTTCCTTCCATAGTCAACCACCATAACCCACTGATCATGCAAGCAAAATTAATAGCATTTTTGTCCCTAAACCTCACACTTGCTATTCTTAATACAACTTGAAATTAATCTGAAGGGGATAAAGCTATCTTCACCAGGCATCACTGTCTGAGACTCAAACCTTTCTCTTCCAGAGCTGCATTTTCAGCCCTGTCCCACTCCTTCTGGTGTATGGCACAGTATAAGTTTTCCAGCTGTAAATCACAGCCAGAGATGACTTTCAACCCCACCATTCCTTTGCAGTTACCAAAGCAAGGGCAGCTGGTCTTCCAGGCTGCAGAAGTCCTCTTGCAGAGGTCAGCTCAATCTTTCATGGATGCAAAGAGGTAAATTGGTTTCTATGCTGGTTTTGCTTTCCACTGAGGATCCAGGGTATGGCAGAGAGCTTTCAAGGAAGGAAAGTATTAGCTTTTGCTGTTATGCTTCAAATTGTCTTGCCTTCTTGCTGAAGGGTGCATGGGGCTCTGGCTACATGGGCTGTGTGATGGCTCACCTCTGAGAACTGTGCTTTTTGGCACTTGACAACGAGAAGAGAGTGGCAACACTGGAAGATGACAAGGAACATCCATCCATCACTAAGATACAGCCCTCTATAAGGGAAAGAACTTGGGGAAAGGATAAGGATCTTGGGGGTAATCCTTTCCAGAGCACTGATTTCTCTATTTCAAAGAGAATCCAATGGAGCAAAGTGGAGGGATGATTGAGGGAAGGCAAATAAGGAGAAGAAAAACAAAACCTGAAAAATCTCATTAGTATGTGATAAAATTAGAGTGTACATAAAGAAAACTCTTATTTTAACACTAATTTTAACTGACAAATTTATTTTTTCCTATGTAAAAACTTTTGATACCTGTTCTGAAAGACCAGAAACAGGGGCTCAAGGTGGCAGCTAAATCCGTGTACATACTCCATACACTAAAGGTTTTCTTACAAGTCTTCTGGTGCAAGACAGATATGCTATGCTATTTCTATATTATCAGGCATATTCAATCTGAGTCCTGATTTTTTTGGGCCTTTCCACTAATAACAATAAAATGTAAAAGGACATAAATAAGCACTGACTGTTTTGTGCACAATCACAGCCGAAGATTGTATATATATATATAGGTTCTGAGCCCAGCTAGGAAAACAAATGATGTTTTAAGATTCTATCTTTATGGCTTTGGAAGGAATGTATCTGTCCCATTATAAATGACAAACTAATGGACTTTGTTGCTATGGGACATTGTCTGGCAATTTTTCTTTGCTGTGTTTGTTCAGTCTGCAGCTTACACATTTAACAGTGATTTGGCAAAGTGCTTTGAGCTCATATTATTGAGCATCAATTTTCCTTCAGCACCTCAGCAGCTACAGTGACTGAAAAATCTCACTTCAGTAGCTGCTTGGATGTAACAGTCGCCCTTAAAACTTCTAATCATGGCACATTTCAACCTGTGACTCTGAAAAATGCTTCCCAGCGAGGTGGCAGCTTTCCCTTATCATTTCTTAGCCCCTTTTCTATTCCCTTTCAACAAGCATTAGTACAAAGATGGTTTTAGTGATTTCTGTAGCACAGGGAATAGACATCACACTTACACGTGTGAATATCTGTGGGAGAAACAGTGTGTTTTCTACATCAAGGTGTCTTTGCACCAACAACACAGGACTCCCCAGATCCTTTCACAACAGATCAAACTACCTACATCTTTTGGGTGTAGGACAACAAAAGTAATGCGCCACACTTCAGAGTCAAGAGAAAGTCTAAACTGAAACTAGGTACTGATCCGGTTCCTTTCGCTTTAGTCATTCATATGATTATGTTTTGGGGTCAGCAGTGGGGGGAGGTTGAAGGAATGCTTCTGGCAAGGTCTGCATGTCCTAAAAACCAAACCATGACCAAGTTCTAAGCTTTTCTAGCCCTTTCTTTTTTACCACGGGCTCTCCCCGAGTGATTTATGTGCTCCAGAATCTTCCTTCCAACTGCTAATTGCAAAAGATGCACTCATTTGAAACTGGAACAGGAACACCTCATGGGCTCTTTTGCTTACTGCATGATGAAGGCTTTCAGACATTTTTGCTGTTGACACTGAGGATTAATTTCAGTGCCTGATAATTAGACTCTAAAAAAACCCTAAAAAAATCAAAGTGAAGTAAGTGGGAGCAGGCAATGTGTCTGTGAAAACCTCACTACCTACAGCCCTTGGGGCTTGCCATTACAAGATGTGTTGGCTTTGTGTTAATTATTCTGATCCCTGTAAGAGTGGCAAGGACTGGTGGAAGCTTCAGTTGTCTACAGCAAACAGTAATAAATAGTTCTGGCTGGGTTTGGATACTGCAGAGCTCCCTCATGACTACAGTTACCTCCCTAACTTCTCTTGCTCAAAATGAGTCTCCCAATAAGCTGGGCAGTCAAGCCCTGTGCCTAAACTGATCTCTTCCCTTGGTGTCCTTCTGTAACAGTGAAGCAGGGGATTTGCTAAAGTGCAGCCTTTTGCAGAACCAGAAAGGTAGCAAAGGCTGATGGAGGAGATGGCTTGTTCAGAGTGCTGGTGAGTATTTCAGCCTTCCCCAGTTTTTCTGTGTGACCTTGCTTATCTGCTTCGGTTTTCCATCACTTAAACCACAACAAAATCTTTCCCTACCCACCCTCTATGTATTTTGCTTGTACAATAGTGTAGTTTTAGGTTGTAGGCAGCTATGGTCTTGGTTATTAATATACACACCCCTTCAGCCCCCAGTCCAGAATAGAACTGCTTCATATTAAAATCCAACTGCGCACTAAGGCCAGAAGATGTATACACTGATTTCTGCTTTAACTTCACAGCTGCACAAAGCTCGAGAGCCTACTTGCAGCAAAAATCCGTATCATAACTTTGCCAAAGCTTTATCTTTTAAAGATAAGACGATTATGAAAAATAAGGTCTTCTCTAAATGGCAGTATATATGCATGTACAGCCTTCACCACTTCTAAATCACTGTATAGTCATTTCACAGAGTGCAAACCTCCCAAGCAGCTTCACAGCGCTGGAGGCAGAGGCAATGAGAAGTCAAGGGAACACAAGTGCAGGGAGTAGGGAAGCTCCCAGGGCTGGCTTCCACTCGGGATATCTGCAGCTGCTGCTGTCACTGAATGGGTTCTTTTAATAGTTAACCCAGGGGTAACGTGTGCCAAAGTGTGGTACTAATTAGACTCAGCCTTTTTATTCCTTAAATGAAATCTTCGCTACTGAAAGATGCTTGAGATAAAGACTTCACTTGAACCTCAAGCTTTCAAGAACTTATGTTGGTATGCCTTACCCACACACAGTTAAACAGAGAGCTTGGGCACAGGGAACTGTTTCTCTTTCAGTGATGAGACTGTTTAATATTCCCTCTTTTAACCTGCCAGGCACTTAGGATGTTTCTTTTAGCAAGGTAAAAAAAACCCCACATGAATGATTTAAAACCAACAGCTTAATTAAACTGGAATCAGATGAAGAATCCCTTAGAATATGATATTCAGGCAGTGTTAACAGGTTCCAAAAGAGCAAAGCTTGAGGGAAAAACACCCCAAAACTTATTTTAGCTCTTGCTTTTCCAGTGGAGCCACCAGTTTCTAACTGCAGAGACCTGAAAATTGAGGGGACAGTTTTAAAGGGGACAACCAGGGATTTAGAAATGCCATTTAGGCAAGGCTGAATCTCCCAGCACCTCCTGCCTGCTGAGGACATCAGTTAATATATGCCATCATTTTATACAGACAGCCCCAGAGTCTCTTGCTGCTGAATTATTTATTAGTGAGACTCGTTGTTTGTCAAGGCGGATAATAGGGAGAATGTTCCCTGGGAAAAGATAGATAATAGACAGGCTTTTAGTCTAAAAGGAATCTCACTTTATATATTCAATGGTATTTTTACACTTTTGAGAACATTTATTAGTTGGTCTTAATAGGCTAAAGAATGCCTAGAAGACTGAAAGGGCTGTGTTTTGGTAAAGAAAGAGGTGTTTTGGTGAAGAACTCTGAGCTTCTGTGCTTTTGCAGACCTACCTATACACTTTTACAGGTGAACTACTGATTTTGATGAAAAAAATGTGGTTTAATAATTAATTTAAATAATTTTAATGAAAAAAAAATACCTTCATGCCAAAATTTTCAACTATTGTTACTGACAGCAATAAAAGGAAGAAAAGGACATGGGAATGCAGTGAACTTGTCAGCCTCAAAATATAAGGAATAGAAAACTCCAGTGAGAAGCACTGCTGTTCATGGCCAGGCATCTCTGAAGCAGCACACCTTTAACTCCCTCATCAATGCTTCAACACTTGCCCCAGATAGAACCCCAGAGGGACAGTGAAGCCCAGCATCACTGTAGATGCTTGCCTTTCACTGTACTACAGTGATATTGCTAAGGGAAAGATGCCAAACTGCAAACCCTGCCTAGGCAGAACTTCACGTGTGTATTGATCAATGCCTGTGGTAACTTCCAGCTTATGAATGTGATTTATCATTTATTCTCTAGTGGCCTGATCTGGTTTTGGACAAAGCCAGTGGAAAAACTCTTGCCAACTTCGTTGGCAACTAAACCAGGTCATAGATGGAAAGATACAGAATTCCTAGCAGATTTCAACAGCACAGGGAAGCAAATGGGCAAAGACAGGATTGTTTCTGTCAGTTAGAAGAACCAGGAACATCCTTAAAAATTACCTGTTTAATCAAAGCATGCTTAGTTATGAATAACATATATATTATATGACTCAGTAAAACATCCAATAACTATTAGCTACATACACTTTTAATTATGGTGAATGTAAATATAGGGTAGAGCTGGATTTGCACTGAACAACAGAACTGGCCAGTGTATTTCCACTTGGCTTCTGTCTGTCGATATCACTAAAGCACAGTTACAACAAGGCTGAAACCAGAACTCATCAATAACTCTCAGCTGGGCTCAGACATAACTCACAAAGGGAGCTCTAATGTTGTAAAGCAGATTTAGAAGAAAACAATGTCTCCAGGTTAAAACTGGGGTGGGTTTGGGGTTGGAGGAGGTGAATGGCATCATCCTGCATCTACTCTATGGCTGTCTCTTGGGCACAGGCAAATTTACCAGTTGCCCAAGGCAGGAGACTGAAGGAAGCCAACAAGAAATAAAGGGAAATATTAGGTGGTGGTTCCTGCTATGGGAGCACAGAGACCTTTGTGGGGATAAGCATCTCTGGCCCTCCTATGGGGCAGAATAGCAACCCTGGCTCCCTATAGGTACCATTTCTACTTCCCCTACTCCACACTACCAAGAGGCTGCAGCTGTCTCTGCTATATCCTTTACCTGGTGGCTAATAAGTGCCATTTTCAACTGGGAAAAAGTCTGAATACATGCTGATTTTTAGACTGAGCAATAGCCTTTGAAAACACTCACACCATACCTGGAGCGTAATAACTGGAGAGAAAGTGTAGCTGTTTAAAAAGGCTATAACAGAACAACCAATTTAGTTATTAATCTCTTCTTGGAAACAGAGAAGTACTATCACAGCTGATGCTTTCCAGATGACTGCTCTAATCAGACCCTGTAAGTCAGAAAGAGCTCAGTTTTTCCCTGTGATCTTTATATTCTTCATTAAGCTGACAATCAACATGAATTAATCAACCCTTAATCTGGTCTTTCTAGGAGTAAAAAATTATATATATTTCATATAAAAGATCCTGTTTTCTCTAGAGTCTCTAATTCATCCATATTAGCCCTTGGGCAATGGGGGAAGCTTCACAGAACCTCTCCTCTCCCATTCAAACAAATCCTTCCCTAACTCGACAGCTCTTGCTGTGCCACATACAGTCAAGTTCAGCAAGGTCCTCGGGATACACATCACTTCCAGCATATGAACTGTCTCATTAAAGTCAGTGCTTCACCCTAATCTCTGAGACTGAGAGAATCCCCGCTTGGCTCTTTTCTCATCACCCAGAAATTATAACATCCTGATTAAGGCAAGGAACTCCCTGACCATAACCAGGAGGGAGGATACTCACAGAGGATGAAAACAAATAGGGCAGGTATGGAGCGCTCCTCTCCCTCATGTGATCCCCAAACCTCTGGCAACCAGGAATTTAGGGGCTTCCTAAAAGAGGCTGTATCCAGACCACCATGAGAAAGATGCAAACTACTCTGCAAGCTCCCTTTTATACAGACCACCATAAAGAACATAGTGTTTATTGTAGCTTAATTCAGCATGCCACTTCTAGCATTAACTCTTGATGCTGATATTTTGGTGAGCTTGCACCCTTTTGACTGCAATAGCAAAACCTACAACCACTTGAAAAGGGCAGCCTATTGGATCTGGAAGCATCTATATGTTGTCCCTTATATCTGAAACTAGGACTTGGACCATCATTATCACCACAGGTAGTCCTTCAGCTCTTGTTTGCCCAAAACACCACCACCATTGGTATTGCAACTCGTAAGACATTTACACAGAGAAGCCTCAAAAACTGTGTGTAGCCTGCTAAAGTGTGCTAAATGGAGCTACAGAACTCAGGGTATTGTTCTTAAGCTCTTAGGGAATTGCACTGCAGAATGAACAGGTAGACCATTTGCAGCAAGGCACTGTGGATACCAGTTCGTACATCAAATTCCTCCCTTCCTATCATTTGTGTTCAGATGATGGCATTAGCACTCCTTCACCTCTAAAACAAACTCAAGGAATTTAGGAAGTAAGGAGTGGATTAAGAGGTAAAGTGTTTCCAGTTATGCTTTCTGTTTTGCCACTAGAGCCAGCTTTTCTTCTGAGGCAAAAATCAAAGTCATATTTGAGAGGCAGGTGGATTGCATGTGTTTCAGACATGCAGCCTACCATGCATGTGCTGGGTGAATGTTCCATCGCACTCAGCTTGCGCAGGCTGCTTTCATTAACCCAGTGTTCCACTTTATTATCTGCCTAAAAATAGCAACGTGATGTAATTGCCAGCTCTTTCAAATGGAAAACACACAGCAATTCTCCTAATTGAGCCAACAGCTTCTCCTGCCCTTACCTTCCAGAGATGCTGGCTGCCTCTGAGCCAGCCTGTAAGGACAGCTTTATGAATCAATTTCATACAGAAACAGCCTGAGAATTGGATAGCACAAGATGAATTAGTTTAGAATCTCTTCATTAGGTTTTAGGGCAGTTGGTGTTTCAGTCATTACCAGTCCTGCATGCAAAGCATCCTTGAATCCCCAAATGTGTGATTACATCTTTGCACAGGCCTTCTTCTAGTGGGAAATCAGAGTTCCACTCGCAGCAGAAAGGCTAAAAGAGTTTGAAATTTAAAGAGCTACCATGGTTTGCCCCACAATAACACAAAGAAAATACAAGACCTCATTTCCAGCATCTTCCTGATCTACAGCACTCATGCACCCCAACATTACCTATCAGGCAAACAGTAGGGGAAGGTGCCTTCCCAAGGTCTTCTGAAGGTATATATGGAAAATAAAAGCCATTTTCATTAAGAACCAGATTGTAACAGGCTCGTGGGCAAGCAAACAAGCATGTGCATGGGTGGGTGGTGTGTGGGGAAGGAGGAGGTAGGAAGCAAGTATTGAAACCCTGCCACTTGTCCTTTACCTTGTATAGCCTGCGTAAGGACCTTTTGTAATTCTAGTTCCATTACATATATAGAAGAAAGGAAAGAAAGAGACTTGTACCTGTGTGTCAGTCCTAAACATGATGGTATTTAAGAGCTTTCATACAAAGGAACAGGTACCATCTGTATCCCACTATGCAGAAAGGTCCTTTTTTCCAGAACAAAAGCACTTCAGTTTTCAAGGGCATCTATGACCATTTAAGATTCATTTAGCAACAATACCTTGCGAGCAAGTAGGTAACAACAGCTGCAGAGACATCCTTGGGCTGGCAGGTTCCACCATAAGAAGGGGCTGATAAGCTACCACCAAGAGGGTGAAAGGAAGAACTGATGTAGTGCCTTCTTCCCATTTTATTCTTTCCATCAAGGCCAGCACCAGCTGTGCTGCATTGCTTAGTCAGACCTTAATTTGGTTTCTCTGTGTCCTCATTTGCACACACACCCCCCCCTCACACACAAAGTCAGCTTTTGCTCTTTGTTTGTGCTAAGTGGAGGTGGTTATGCTGAAAACAAGGCACAATCCATATCTGAAAAGCCCTGGCATCAGGTAAAGGCCCTGGTGAGTGGAAAAAGGAATATTGTACCCATTTTTAAACACAGTAGGAAGGAGGACCCTGGGACCTCCTGACCCATCAGCTTCACCTGTGTGCCTGGGAAGACCAAGCTGAGTGGTGCAGTTGACACACCTGAGGGATAGGATACCCTCCAGAGGACCCTGGCCAAGCTGGAGAAGTAGGCACATGTGAACATCGTGAGGTTCAACAAAGCCAAGTGCGAAGCCATATCCCTGGGTTCAGGCAACCTCTGGTATCAATACAGTTTGGGAGATGAATGGATTGAGAGCTCCCCATGACCTGCAGTGTGTGTTTGAGCCCAGAAACCAACTGTATCCTGGGCTGCACCCGTAGAGTGTGAGCAGCAGTTGAAGGAGGGGATCCTGCCCCTCTGCTGCGCTCTGGGGAGAACCCCCCTGCATCCCTGATCCAGCTCTGGGGCAGCAGCACAAGAGGCACCTGGAGCTGTTGGAGCGAGGCCAGAGGAGGCCACGGAGATGCTGTGGGGGCTGGAGCAGCTCTGCTCTGGAGCCAGGCTGAGAGAGCTGGGCTGGGTCAGCCTGGAGAAGAGAAGGCTCCTTAA
>JANHGB010044541.1:2069-14476 GCA_026283785.1 Coracopsis vasa
AATCATATCCTGAGGTACCTTGCTTTCCCTGCCTGTTGCATAGGAAGTTTGAATGCCTAACTTTTCTTTTTATATTACATAGGGTGAAAAAGTGCCTGAAGTCATAATGTGCAGTTCTCAGTATCACAACAGCTAAATCCTTCTGTGGGCCAAGATCTTCTTCCCTAACTGGGTGAGAACTGGACTCCTAACTTCTGTGTGGACCCATGCAAAATTACTGCAGAGGTGTCCCAGGTGGATTGGGCTGCATTGTCTGCTCTCTCAGCCCACCAAATGCTGAGCTGCACCAACTGAGTACCTGGCATGTCCCTTTGTCTCCAAGGAAACATATTCCAGTGAGACCTGACAGCACCAGGAGCAGGGTGCTGTACCCCGATGTGCTGCTTCTTCCTGCAGCGCCCCTGTACTGACTGAGCACACTGCAACCTCCGTGGGCTGAGAGGCAGTTCAGACACTAACCTCCCACTCAGACATCATCCTGGTAAGCATACTATCCAGCCAGAGTCCTGCCTTTTCCCATCCTCACCGCTCCATAGCACACATTATTCTGGGTTTAACTTGTACTGTATGCAAAGAATGTGGTTGTAGATGGAAAAAGCCAGGCAGACAACAAGACAAAATCTGGCAGTTTTTAGTAACACTTACATAAGATGCTGACATATCAGAAGTGGGGGGGGGGGGGGAGGTAAGGGGAGGGGAATCTGAAGTTCTTCTTGAAATTAGCTAAAATCATTAGCTTGAGCCTTCACTCCTTGGAAAACCAAATAACTTCCCTGAGCATGTTTAGTAGCTATACCTTACTCCAAACAGATGCAAACCTGTGTATATGGCAAGAAAAAACATCGTAAGAGTGGCAAGGAACACAATGCTGAGTTTGGAAGCTGAACCAGAGTTAAGTTTATACAAGCAGCAAGTGAAACACCCATCCCCAGTGAGTCAGGTCCTGGCTGTTTCCTTCATTTCCTCCAAGGCCTGCTGTGAACACCCAGCAGTAACAGTCCTTCTGAAATTCAGTCATCTCCTTTCCTGCCCCTTATTTATAGCTTGCGCTCAGCAGTTAGCAGAGTCCCAGCATGCAGCACTGCATTTCCACAGGCGCCTCTCCAGCACACCGAGAGAAGTGCAGGCTCTCCTAGACCTCAGCTCAGCTTTGGTACCACAGGTCCCATTCTCCTGTTGGATTTGTAAGTGCTAGTGCCTGTTGAGCGTCAGCAGATGCTGGAATAAAGGAGGGGACAAAATAGGAGATTTGTGCAGTTCACACATGTTTTTTGGTTTTATCTTGAATACAGCCTTATTGAAAGTGGTTGTATGTTTCTCTAATTGTCCCTTTGGGTTCAGTCTAGTAGGGCAGAGGATACAGTGGAATATTAAGGTGTGTCAGTGAGTAAACTGTTTCTCAGAGATAAGAGTTTGAGCTTCCCCGATTCAGGCTAAGGTGTATCCTTACCATAAGCTGTATGCTCTGATTTCCCCCTTGACAGCAGCTAGGAAAGAGCAGTATTTTTAGCTTTTGCTTCTTTGTTTATTTACAGTAGTTCTTCATTTGTGGAAGTGAGCTTGGGCCTGTCTTAATCTGGGAATCTGCTTCAGTGACAGTTGTGGATGCAGTTGTGAACTCCTGTTGCTGTCTGGCATTTATCCCAGGGCATTCAAGAGACCATGGACTTGACATAGGCAAGTACTGTTTTCTGGAAACTTTCCTGAAACTTGTTACAGCATATGTCCAGGGATAGGTGGCTATGACAGAAAGGATTAGGAAAATGCAGAACTGGGAACATCCTTCAGGTAATATGGCTAGAGATGCTTTCCTATGTGAAACTAGTTATAAACCCACATTTATACAACATAATCTGAGTTAATAACAGTAGCTCCAAGACAAAAACACATATTGTCAAAGAGCACATACATGCTGAGAAGAGCAGTTACAGACTGAAATGGGCTTTCTCTCCTGGGAATTCCAACTAGTCTGCAGTGACCTAGACACAAATCTGTGTTTGCTCTTACAGAATAAAACCAGGAGAAAAATAAGTCACTTAAATTATGTATCTTTATAATCCTTAATCAACCTCATCCTTTTGTTTTTTTCTTTTTCTTCCATACAAAAAGCAGCAGGGACTCTGTCCAAATGGATACCTATTTGTCATGGAGTGATCGTTTTACCTCATAATGAGCTATGTGCCAGTTACTATGAAGATCTACATTGGCAGGATGGATTAAAAGCGAATGGCGCATTTAGTGTGTTGTACAAATTTCTCCCGAAATAATAGCAGTGGTCTTGCCTGATGTGCAAATAGGGCCATTGTCCTAAATGGGTTGCTTGCTAAACCCCACTTCCTTACAGGTGCTGCCAGGAAAATACAAACAACAAATGGATGAGACTTCAGACTGACAGCCAGAGACAAAGGCTGCTGTTAGAGGCACAAGGGCAAGGGCTTGTCTGGAGAGTCCCTGCCTGTCAGCCACATAAGATGCAAAAGTGTATTTTGTTTGCATACAGTCATTTAGCCTGATGCTGCCCAACAATTCACTTGATTATAAGCTACTGCCTGTTTTAAAAGGCAAGAAACTAGTTCTTTCTTTGAAGATGAGTGCCTGGTGGAGGCTGTTGAGTTTTCCCAGTTACAACCACAGCTCTTTCACTGAAATCTGGACTGGTGTCAAGGGAAATGACTGCTCATGCCAGGGCTTCAGAAGGGTGTGGGCTTCACAGTGCAGATGCTGGTTTCCTTGACCTTCCCTGATTTTGGTTGAATTGGAGCTAGGAACGGCAAATGTCCAATAGCAAAAGGAGGCAAAATAGCCTCACATGTTACAAATATTGTCAACTGAGCAGAAGGCAAGACAAACTAACGTGAATGGCTCACAGCATTAGGTAGAAAAAACAAAGAAGAAAAAGATCCACACAACATAGCTTCTGCACAGGATTTCATATGATTAGCTACAGCAAAACACAACCTAAAACTTCAGATTTATTGCCTTACCTACTATTTGAAAAGACAGAAGGAAATAGCTTAAAGCTAAAGTCCCGTTCAATATTACATCCTTTTTTTTTTTTCAAGATTAATAAAATATGGACTTCTTGTAAAAGCAGGAAGCTTCTTTGAATAGATTAAATATATAGCTCATTTTTTTGAAATTAAATATAGCTCCTTTTTATTCTTTGGGGAAAAATAGGACCTATAACTAAATGGGGTATGTTCTCTGAAGCTGCTGCCCAACCTTTAAAGATACATACCATGGTCAAAGTTTTTACATTTCTAGAAAGATTTTCCTCAGCCAAAGCTTAACATTTGATATACATAATGCAATAGGACATTCCTTCCTGTTGAATATATGGCTTTTCAAGCCCTATTCCCACCTGATTAATATGTGGACATCTCTATGGGAGTATCCCTGCAGCTAAATAACATGAGTTTGAGAAACACTTTTTTCCAAAATGTAGAGCTTAAAGTAGTGCAGGGAAAAGATGGTTTATGACCAAGAACAGCCATGAGAGCATTCCTTGGTACTTTACACTGAATGTTGGTGTACGTGTCTTTTACTGAGTAAAACTATTGCAATAATTTCTGGTCTGTTGTCCACACACATCAGGAGGTCCACGTGCTACCTGAAGAGGATCTACAAAAGGGAACTAGGAAATACAAAGGCAATATCCATAAACAAGGATCCTAAAAAAAACCCAACAGATGAAAAAGTGGTGCTATATATTATTACAGTGCCTCCAAAAGGACTAGAACACATTATGGAGAAAAACAGTTTGTACTGGGGAATGAGCAGTCAGACAAGAAGAAAGATAGGAAAGCTTTAAATGGGCTTTGCCACTACTCTGTCATCAAAAGTGTAAATTCAGAACACACAACATTTGTCTTGCTATCCAGGAATACCACAAACAACTTCTGAAAAATCTTAATGAAAGTCAGTTATGCAAACATTTCCAAACATCTGTTCTTTTACACCAATTGACACAGGAAATTTCTAGCTCAGTTCCAGTTTTAAGGAAATCTTTCGACTTACACTTCCTCCTCACTGAGATGCTCTACGCAAAGGATATTCTGGTTATTACTTGTTCCTGGCAGGTGCCTCTCACAGCCTGAAATCCTCTGTTGTATCTCCCAGAGAGGCTTTAGGAGGCAGCTCTCAGTTTCCTGCAGCGCTCTCCATTTCTCTGTGTGTGATTCTGCAAGAGAAAAAAGCTGTTTTTTCCCCAAATCCTATGTTGATCTCCAATACACTTGGACTTCAGAGATCTGCGAGAACAGCTGAGAACATTGTAGACTGCAGCGCAGGGGAGTAGCAGCTTCCTGAGGATACTGCAAAGTCTGGTCCAAACAGTGAGGCTGCAGCTGCCTGATTTTGATCCAGTTCTTAAAAGTCCCATCTTGGTTATTGCCTACCCTGAATAGGAGACTTAATTTGCTAACAGTTTTGCTCTTACATGCTTTTTCTTCCACAGCTCTGGCTACATGGCTGTAATTCATAGCCTGGACACTTCAAAGGTGTAATTTCCTCTTTTTACTCCTGCAGTACTCTTGATTTATGTCTAAGAATCAGATTCTCCCTGCAGACTGGCAGGATGGATGGCCTGTGAACTTGGCCCCTTGGGATGGAGGAAACCAGTGAAGATCAGCATCAGCAAACAGGCAAATGGGAATTTGTCAGTGTCACGTCCAGCCGCCCTTCCTGCATGGTGGCAGCAGAGGGGCAGAGAGGGCAACTGTGCAGAACTTAACTGCTTGAATTAGGCACAGCTAATTTGTTGTGCAGACCTGAATCAAAGTCCTAATGCTATGCCTTGGTGCAGTAAATTGTTTCCCAGCTCACTTCGTGCACGTGTCTCTCACATACACATGCAGTAATTGCTGAATTGGAGTCTCTTAACAGCCTTGCACTTTACCTGGACTTCACACACTGATGTTTCTCCTCCTTCCTTAGAAGTAAGAAAAGGCCTATACAGAGAAGATTGGTGACAGTGGCTATTTTTCCCTTTTCTCTTACCCCAGCACCCTTAGAGAAGCCTAGGAAAAGGCTACTGGGACTCTTAAGATACTTCCGCTCCTTTTGCCAAGGCAAGAACTTAAGCAGAGCCTTTGTACTATTCTCATATATGGCTTTCATGGCAATAACTCAAGTTAGGGGAGTATGTGACATTCAAAGCCCTCTGTGGTCATCCCTGCTGACCACAAATAAATCAATTAGCTACCAGAACAACTAGGAAATTTCATTCCTCCTTTCTGCTCTCTTCAGGTTCAGGTAGGACAGCTATCCCGTGGTTGTTTCTTCAGGCTTCCTGTGCAACTGTGAGCTACAAAAATAAATCACTGTAAGGGAAAGGTGGAATACAGACAAAGTCACACCACTGCAAGCAATCTTACTGTAGTCCAGAGCTGCTCAAACACTGAGCTATAGTTAGAGGACCTCAGCATGGAGAGCAAAAACAAAAGCAGAAGCATGCTGCCTCCAAGGGGCTTGCCAAATAATCTTCTGGTTCAACCTGAAAGGGAGGATCTTGCTGCGTAGGAGCTGGATACAGAAAGCACTGCACATGCCCATGTGCAGCTTTTCACCCTTGCAGGCAGCTGCAGCACGTTGGTGTGTGCAGTGCAGGTGGGAGGATGACATCCTAAAGCCTTCCCCTGTGCTCCAAACTGCAGTGCTGCTTCTGCCACAACCCCGTCCTGCCCATCCCTCCTCACTCGGAAACCACTGTGCTGGGAAGCTACTTCTTCCTAGCTGAGATCCTCTTACGATAATGTCCATGTGTTGTTGCTTGTGGTATAGGTCAGTAGTAATGACTCAGACCAGCCCTTCACTTTCCTTCCTCTTGTTGGCTAGACGCAAAATCCAGCCCACAAACAAATTAATCTGTCCCATGCACCAATAAAGATGATTCCCTGTTAATTAACAAATTGCACACAAAAGTCCCTGGCTTGTATTAAGAGACGAATGCCTGTGAAATCAAGCACTTAAAAGTTCAGGAACTCTGAATTCTCCCTGCAACCTTGACATAGGGTTTGCGGGTTTTGTTTTGGCTATTTTGGTGGATATAATTACATATAATAGTGTAACTTCTAATGAGATAAACGAAGTAAATTTTTCATCAGCTTTTTTTTTTTTTTGTAGGGGAGGACAAACGAAGCTGAAATGTGCCTTGCTTCACGTTCAGTGTCTTTGTACGTGAGGAGTCTTTGAGGTGGAGATCTCCAAGCCTCTATATGTAATAACGTAGTGCCCCCTGTTGGGAAGCTGATCCTGACTGTCTCCCGGCTGTGTCCAGGTGAGATGACATTAACACAAATACTACACTGTTACACGTGATCCTGTACACCAGTGAAGTCTGTACAGCATCACACCAACAGGTTTAAAAACACACTTACCTTTTCCTCCCTCAGATATTTTTTGTTTGGCTTGGACAGGCAGTTGCACTGGGTTACTATTAAAGCTTTCTGTGAGAGTGTTGAAGAAAGATCTACTGGTTTATTATAGTTTCGGCTTTTTAAAAGCAAAATCTCTGTGATTTCAGCCACAGGAGATGAGAGCCCCTCATTCAGCTCAAGGCACACAAGTCAAACTGGTTCACATCAGCAGGGAGGTGTGTGGGGCTGCAGACTGGCTGCTTACTCTGGATCTGTGGTGGTTTCTTTAGCCCAGAGAAATAGTCCTCAGTCTTTGCCTAGACAGAGAGGGGTTGTCGGGCTCAGGAAGCAAATCCTACTGTCTGGGATACCCTCTCCTGTAGTGCAACAATTGTTTCTCCCATTCCTGACAGCAACAGGCAAAACCTCTCTTCTCTGGGCTTTGCCTGATCCCTCTTCCTCCCCTACACTGCAGAAGCAGGGCCAAGGTTGGCCCTTTATCTCCCACCCATCCTGCCACCCTCATCATGCAGTCCTAACCATACCCTCACCCTACTCCAAAAATTGCAATGAGATTAATGCTATGGTTCTCCAAAATACCTGCATGGTGTTGGCCCAGGTTAACATCCCTTGTCAGGGTCTACCTGGAGAACACTGCCCTGATCACATTCATTTTCTGTGGGACCGAACCCTTACTGTAACCCAGCTCTCACTGAGTTTCTGATCCTTAATATCAGTGACCTTGATAGGCCTTGAAAATGCATATTCGTTTTAGCCCATGGTAACACAAGACCAAAACCCAGCTAGGCCACCCATGGTGGCTTTCCTGAAGGCCCTAAACTTAGCATGAATCCTATAATGGCCCACAAATTTAATAACAGAGAATGAGGTTACTGAAATCACCTCCTCAATGGTGAGGTGGTATAAACCCCATTTTATACCAGAAGAGGATTTCCCATGCCCCTCACTCCCCTCAGTCATGGAAAACTAAACCTTTCCCATATGATGGGTTGTAAATATGGATGTGAGCTTGCAGAGAAAAATATGACAGTCCACACAGGGGTGAGGAAGAGTTGTTTGTCTGGAGCTATGATGCTGTTGTTGGAAGGGCAGACTGAAGAAGGATTGTTTTCTATGAGCAAAGGCACATTTTTCATGAAGTAAGCTTTTGTCCTTAACACACAAAAGAGCCTTTTTTGTGATTCACACTGTGTGGTATTTTTAGTTTTCTTTGCATTTAATTAAGAATGGCACAAGAATAATACTGAAAGTAAAACATAAAAGCAGAGTGACCGTATAAAAAGAGGGGGGGTTTTACCTTAGAAAAAAAACTTGCTACATTACCTTAGAGGCTTAGATTGTAAATTGGCTGAGGTAGGGACCATACGCTTGTCCTGTCTTGACCATGCATTTGTCACAGAGTCTCTTCTGTCTCTTCTGAAATTTTCACATCTGCTGATGAATTCCAAAGCATCTAAGAGAATAAAAAATCAAAGACCAAAGACAATGAGCTGCTTAAGGTTTAGCTTGTCAGAGCTGTAAGTTGATAGACATGACATCTAGATATTCGACTTCTGTCAAAGGACAGAAGTTGAGGGAAACAAATCCTTGTAAGGTCTTACGTAGCCTAGGATCTGAATTACTTACAGGGTACAGCTAACAGTGACTAATGAAGTGCAAATAATGATTCATAGTAACTCCAGAATATGTTGTACCATGCTTTTTCAGAACAGAACAAGCATCAAGTTACCTTCTTTCCTGTTTTGGGCAGGTGCTTTCTTTGCTTACCCAGCTTTCTTAACACCCCAAATATGCCATTTGCTGTCCTGCTGACTTCACTCAATCTGCTCCTTTTTTATTTCTTTCTCTATCACCATTTCAGGGTTCTCCCTTCCCTGGACCTCCTCCTCCCTCATTAGTGATTCTCACAGAACCAACATGACCTCCCAAGGCCTATCTTCTTAATTGCATACTCACACCCAGCCACTGTTACTCCACTGCACTGGAGCACTGTCAGATTGTTCTCTGTAGTGTCTGGGGTTGTGCCACATATTCCCTCAAGACTCCCAACAGTGGCTTAGGTATCTTCACCTTTATCCCATCTCTGGTGCAGGAGTGAATGCCTGTCTTGCAGAACTCACAGCACTCCTCTCAGGTGTCCATTTCTTGCTGAGGTGTGTTCATTGTTGCTGAGTAAGGGACGAATCCTGGCTCCAGCTCTTCCCACATGGAGTACCCAGATCAGGCTTCCCTCCAGTGTAAACCAGCTGATGCTGCCAGGTCAGAATTCCCATCAAAACTCGTCCACGGTCACAGCACCTAAGGGGTTTCTCTCCCATCTGGACCCTCTGTTGGTGAATGTAAAGGTCAAAGTGTGTTCATTTTCATATGAATTTTTAGATGATAGGTCTCCTTATTTTCAGCTGGGACAACACCATCAGCTGGAATAGAGGGGGTAAAAACTCATCAGATATGATTATTCCTCTAAACACTGCATGAAGAACAGCATTTATGAGAATGAAAGCCTTGAACCAATACATGTGGCACTGTGCGTGAGCTCACAAGATTCGTGGATATCAAAGCACTGGTGAGACAAGTGTCTCACCAGATCACCCAAATCTCTATAAGCCAGAGCCACCAAGCTCTACCAAGCCTATTTAGTCATTCCATTGTCACTGCAGCTTATTTCCCAGCAGAGGAAATGACTTGGCAGTGTCAAGGTAGTTTACATTATCTGCATGGGATGGACTGAGGATCACCTCCTCATATTGTCCAGGGGCTGCCAGCAAGCTGCCCGGTCAGCGTGTAGCCCTAACCAGGTGTGCCATTAGCATTAGCTGGCTGGCTAGCCAAGCTTTTCAGTTACTTACTGGCAGTGGCATCATTTGGTGGTGAAAGGCCAGACTGAACTCAGTATCAGATTAGAGAATTAGCATTAGACACCCATGCAGCATCTCAAGAAACTCCCCTCTATAATTCTGTGTCCTTTAGGTAATGGAGCTAAGATGTCCCAATGGATTAATATCCCCTGATGGACTGGGAATGTCTGCGTGCCTCAGTATACTCTGTATGTTGGGATTATTCTGCATCATGATGGGTATCAAAAGAACCACACAATCTGGTTTATCCCAGTGCCTGAGGTATCTTATGGCCCCATAACCTCAGATGGTGGAGAAATGACTGCGGGCATTTCAGTAGGAATAACAGTGCCTCAAAGAACACAAAAGTGGCCAGTGCTTCTCTGCAGGACACAACCCTGCAGGCTGCTACGTGTGAGCAGGAGATAACAGAGGAAAAGGGTCGGTCGCACGAAGGAGGTGTTATGAGGTAACTCATATGACAGAAATAGTGCTAAAAAGACCTTGCTGGTATTTACCTGCCTCAGAACTGCAAGGCAACTTCTTTGAGAGGAAAGATCAAAGTTTGCTATCCAGATGTTATTTTCAATTTAAATGCTTGCATTTGTAGTAGTAAACTGAGGATTTGTAAGTCCAAATGCTGAACTTTTTATTTATCACACATACATTTAATGGACTTCTACTTTCCAAAGTCTGAGAAATAGCACAATAGTCCATTCTTCACTGAGAGAGCACAGTGATGTCTGGTTAACTTCTTACAGGTTCTGGTGAAGTGGGTTTCACAACCTCCCCAGCTAGTAAGCTATTGCAGCTCTGCCTTACTCAGAGACAGCTTTTGCAACATCCAGCCATTTTCTTTTTTCCTTTCTTCTTTTCTTTCCTGAAAATTAAACCGATTAGATCTTATCTTTGTCCTTCTAGCAATGCAATCGCTGCCTCTCTTCACAGCAACCTCTCATGCACTGCAGCTGCATTATCACGTCCTGCCCTCCTTCCAGCCGTTTCCTGTAGACTCAACAAACTCAGTTCTCCCGCTTCTTCCCAGGGACTGTTTTCCAAACCTCTTATCTCTGCAGAGATGCTCACTGCCTGGGCCAGGCGAGCTGCTTGCTGTTGCACTTTGTGGTTTCAGTGGTGGCTTCCTGCTTCACTCCACCCTGTAGCCCCCTGTCCAGGCACCCTGTTCCACAGAGTGGGGCTGGGCTGGAATGGGATGGGATGGGATGGGATGCCTGCTGGGGCCGGGCGAGGGTGCTGCGTGGGTGCTGGGTCTCTGCTGTGCCAGGTGCTGGGAGCACAGGTGCCAGGCCCCCGGGCCCTGCCGAGCGCAGGAACTGGCATGTGCATTTCACCCCTCTTCCCTGCCAGGAAGCAGCCTCCTTTGGCTTATGGGCTTGTCCTGGATTCCCAGGTTCAGGAAAGTCACCAGCTCTCTCCTCAGGTGCTCTCAGATCATAGGAGCACAGAATGGTTTGGGTTGGAAGGGACATTAAAGATCATCTCATTCCAACCCCCCCTGCCACAGGCAGGGACACCTTCCACTAGACCAGGTTGCTCAAAGCCCTGTCCAACCTGGCCTTGAACACTGCCAAGGATGGGGCAGCCACAGCTTCTCTGGGGAACCTGTGCCAGCGCCTCACCACCCTCATAGTGAAGAATTTCTTCCTAACGTCTAATCTAAATCTGCCCTCTGTCAGTTTAAAGCCATTGTCCCTTGTGCTTTCACTACAGGCCCTTGTAAAAAGCGTCTCTGCATCTTTCTTGTATGTCACCTCTACATATTGAAAGGCCACAATAAGGTCTTCCCAGAACCTTTTCTTCTTCAGGCTAAACAGCCCCAACTCTCTCAAACTGTCTTCAAGAGAAGTTAATTACATTTCTGATTAATTTCTGGTAATTCTCTTAGGAGGCAGAGTTCCCCATGTTCTGTGGTATGTAAGCATTTGAGGAACTCCTAGAGAGAACGGGCTACAAAACCCAATCCTCTCTATCTTAAGAGAGCACCAGCTTCCAGGTTCATTTGGAGTTGCATAGCCCTACATTTAGCTCTTGACAAACCTTGTATCAGCTACTTCAGTGACAGCAGTGGAAATCCTGGTCATGTGCAGTGTTACAGAACCAAATCTTTACTGTCTAAAGACCTCAAGCAGCATATAGTTAGCTTTTTATTACCAATGATCCCATTAATACTTTATTAGAGAAGTGGCACATGCTGCTGTTGGTTATTAGCACTCCCTCTTCCCAGCAGCTCTGTCCCTCCCAGTAATCCTTATGTCCTTCCCACATTCCCAACAGATTCAGTGTCCCTAAATCAAATATTTTGATCTGCTGCCTGGACAAGATATGACATAAACTGCCAAACAACATGGATAAGGGCCAGTCTCTCCCTGCTGATCCTCACATGGGGGTACCAGTGAGAGCTCTCTGCTGCACCCATCTGCTCATCTCTGGCTGTAGGAACATGCTCATTTTTGATTCTTCTATGTGCATGTTAACTTTGAAATGAGTCAGTTCACTCCTGAGTGACTGATGGGGGACTGACAGTGTGATAAAAAAGCCTTATTTCCTCAAGAAATTACAGAAAAAAGCTTCCATGAGCCTGTCAAAAGTATATCATAAAATTGATCCCCAAGTCTCAAAATACGTATTTTAATAAAGATCAGATAAAGTGTTTGAACTGCCTTCTGATTTTGAGACTTCTGTCTCACTCTGAATATATCTAAGTGGAAAGCAAATTTAGGATGAGCAGACTGACCCTGTGTTCACAGGGAAGAGGGGGTAGGGAAACGCTTTTCATTCTTTTTTCTCATTTCATCCAAAAGCTCTTGAGGGGAGGGGTGGGAAAGAAGAGCTCTGCCTGCTTTTCTGCAGCAGCTCTCATTAAATGCTTCTCTTGAGAAGGCTGGAAAAGGGCAGGTAAGCAACCAAAGGCACCAGGCAGAGCTATTGCTCTCCTTCCGTCAAGGGCCTGCTTCCTTGGAGTAGTTCCTGCGGAAACTGGGGTGCATTTGAGGCAGACAATCTGGGTGAAAACTGGGGCTGGTGTTCATCTGCCCACCTCTTAACAGCTGCAATATGGGTGTCTTCACCTAGAGGTGTTCAGAAACCATGTTGACAAGGCCCTCAGCGACATGGTTTAGTGGTGGACTTGGCAGTCCTGGGGTAATGGTTGGACTCGATGATCTTGAAGGTC